>PVIR01046820.1:0-10066 GCA_004026965.1 Petromus typicus
CAGATGCAAGCTGACTCTGCAGGCACAGAGAAGCTTGCCAGGCTCCACTGAGAGGTCACGTACTGCCCAATCATAGGCCCTACCTTGCCCACACAAGCCAGCGCAGAGCAGCGGTTGAGGTAGGTATCCTTGAGAGCAAAGATATGCACAGTACCCTTGTCACTGCAAGCGCAGAGGAAGAAGGAGTCGGGGCTGAAGTTAATGCAGTACAGTGTGGCAGAGTCAGAGCCTCGGCGCAGCTCTAGAAGTTTCTGCCTGGATTGGGTGTCAAAAAGGCGGATGAGGGTTCCCTTCTGGGAAGCCGAGGCCACTATGGTGCCTGGCTTGTTCAAGGCCACACAGGCCACATCACTCTGATGTGCATTGATAGTGAATGGAGCAGATGAGTAGGCAGGCTTTGAGCTCTCCAGGTCTACAAGTTGCAGACTTCCACACCTGCGTCCCGGAAACACGAGCAGTTGCTTCTCCAGGCGGGGACAGAGCGCACAGAGTCCCTTGGGATTGTCCCGGGTGTCAAACTCAATCAGCTTTCGGGGATTGTTGGGGAAGGAGTACACGTAGATGCGGCTCCTGAGCACGATCACGATCTTGTCAGGGCGCATGCGCACAGCCAGCACAGGGCTGAAGAAACCGAATTCCAGCACCAGCTTATCCTTGGCGTCTTCCCCCTTCCGGGCGTCGTCCCAGATCAGCACTGAGTTCTCAGAGAACTTGGGACTGCTACCGCCGCCCACCAGGGCCAGCAGGTTGGAGCGCTGCAGCATCTCTACCAGGCCCACACTGCCTACCTGCTTGTGGTCCAGATGTCTCCTCTCCGCCAGTGGCTCCACGTTGTAGATGCGCACACCTGTCTCCATGGCACAGGAAAAGCAGCTTTGGTCTTGGTTGAAATACAGCCTGGTGACCTCTCGAAGTGGCTGCTGGGTCATGGTTCAAGATTTTTCCCCTGGACACAACAAGACAATAGTAAGAATCTTGAGATCTCCCCTCCAAGTCCTAGAACTTCTGTTCCCGGGTGATTTTTTTTTTTTTTTTAAGACAGGGTCCCGCGTTTTTAGTTCAGGCTGGCCCTGAGCAGAGGCTTGAACTCACAGCAATCCTCTTGCCTCTGCCTCCAAGTGCTGGGATTACAGGCGTGAGCCACCACGCCTGACTTCTCTACTCTTAACTTTTGGTCAGAACTAGAATCATGTCCCAGCTCCCCGCTGGCTGCACCGACCTGAGCTCCACGGGACCCTGACGCCTGCCGGCTAGCGCTAGCATTCAGTCGCTGCAGCTTCAGTCAGCCTTTTTAACCTCTCGGGCTGTGGCTCCCGGCTCTGGTGTTTCCTTCAGGCCCCACTTCCGGGGGAGGGAGTCTGCGCCCGGAAGTGACATCCTGGCCGAAAACCTTGAACTAAGCCCTTCTTCCTAGTTAGCAGGATTTATGAACATTCGGCTGGGTAGCAGGGTTTTCCTAGGAGGGCGTGGGAAGCAGAGGAAGGTCGGGAGGAGGGTTGGAGACTCCCAAGGGCAAGCCCCTCAGTCGTGAAATAAGGAATTATTGGCATCGGGGATTTAGCTCAGTGGTTACAGTATCTGCCTACCAAACGCAAGGTCCCTAGTTGATCCCGGCCCCACTTATCACAGTGCCGGGCGCGATGGCTCACGCCTGTAATCCCAGCATTCGGGAGGCAGAGGCAGGATTGCTGGGAGTTCAAGGCTGGCCTGGGCTACATAGTGAGTTCAAGGACAGTCTAAACTACAAATGGAGACCCTGCCTAAAAAAAAAAAAAAAAAGAAAGAAAAGAAAAGAAATAAGGATTGTTGGTAGGCTGAGGCATGCAGTTGAGAACCTTGAGACAGGAAGAAGCGGGCGTGGTGGCTCGCGCCTGCAATCCCAGCACTAGGAGGCAGAGGCAGGAGAATTGCCAAGAGTTCGAGGCTAGCCTGGGCTACACATAGTGAGATCAGAGCCAGTCTGAACCTCAAAAAAAAAAAAAAAAAAAAAACCGCAGGGAATAAAGCAGCTAAACGCGGGAGGGTGGACCCCATGCTCGCAGAAACCTTAATGGAGAAAGCGCTTCCTTTATACATGCAAAGAGCCCATCATGGCGCAGAGTTTCTCCTACTTCCAAGTTTGAGATCTGTTTCTTCTTTACTGAAAAATCCTATCAGAAGGACTCGAGCGGAAGTTCAGTGGCAAAGCATTGACTAGCCTAGCACACACAAGTCCTGGTTTCATGAAAGAAAAAACTAAAGGTTGTTAAATAGCGAAATAAGAGGATGATCTGAACTCATTATTCCTAGACTCAGCAGGATTTTCAACAGTAGAAAAGACTCATAAAAGACGCTGACTGTATGTGGCATAAAAAGACCCTGTTCTGAAAAAATAAAAATGAAGGCATGTCATATACTGGTACAAATTGTCAGTGCTGAGTATGATCATGATATGTATATAAAATGCACCTATTTCACAATAAAATGAATAATGATTTTAAAAAGACCCTGTCCCTATGAGGCACAAGACACTATGGGACAAAAATTCATTGTTCCACAGGTAGAGAGGTACCCATCACTCCTTAATTATACCTGTCTGCATCTCTGGAGTGTCCATCATCCTTGTCTTAGTAACTTTGTGCATGTGTGCATGCGTGTGTGTGTGTGTGTGTGTGTTTGTGTGTACACGTGCTGCTGGAGATGGAACCCAAGGTCTTACATGTGCTATGCAGTCACTACCGTTAAACTATATGCCCAGCCCTCCACCATTCTGAAGATTGAACATCTTCACCGTCTCATTTGTACCAACAGCCAACTAACAGTTTTGCAGTGACTCCCATTCCAAGTCCTCCAAGAAAAGATCTGACTGATTAAAAATAATCTGTTTTACTATCTAATAGAAATAAGCCATTTAAAAAAAATACAAACCTAGGTCAGGGATTTAGCTCAGTGGTTCTGGCGTCTGTCTTGCAAGTGCAAGGGCGGGTTTGATCCCCAGTAATCACATACAATACTGGGCGTGGAGACTCACGCCCAGCAGCAATCAGAACCACATACCACAGTGCCGGGCGTGGTGGCTCACACCTGTAATCCCAGCACTCGGGAGGCAGAGGCAGGAGGATTGCTGTGATGTAAGTTTGAGGCTGAGCTCAGGGCCAGCCTGAACTACAAAGCGAGACCCTGTCTCAAAAAAAAAAAAAAAAACCTATGGGAACAACCTCTCTTATTGATATCTGCAAATTCCCACTGTTCTTTCTTGCCAAGCATTAAGTCACAGACACTCAATAGATGAGATAGATCCATTTCAGTAAAAGAAGAGAAGGAGCCAAGAACATGTAGAAACCAAGCAAGAAAGATAAGAAAGCAATAAGGATTTGAGGGGAAGCGTGTACTTTCCAGAAAAGATTATAGACATGGAAAGGAATCTAAACATGGCCCATAAGGAAAATTATCTTAGGATGTGGAAAGGCAGGAGACACTCAGCCAGATGTTCACACTAATGAGCAGACTTTGCTGTGAAGATCAAACTGGGAAATACTTGTAAAGCACAGAAAACTGTGCCTGGCTCTGTGGAAAGCCCTGGGACGCTGGTTGTTATTGTTATCTCCTGTGAATTCTGCCCTTGCCAACTTCATGAACTATCTGGATGTTGGCTCCTTTCTCCCCTGAAGCTATCCTGGCTCCCTTTACTTATCAACCTGTCAACATCCACCATAAGGGACATTAGAATTGTCAGTGACTCTAAGACCTCTGTGCTCACTGAGCTTCTTCCCTTTGTTTGAAATCTAAGACTCAGAGAGCTGATTCAGAATTCAGGCTCTTTTCTTTGTGTTTGGAATGGATACAGCATAACTTTTTTGGGTCTGATGGAAGATGGCAAAGAAAGATGTGAACTTTTTTGTCAAGGTTGTCCCTTTCCCTCCTGCCTCCCTGGGTCGCTTTTCCAGCCTCTTATCGTTAGTGTTTCTACCTTTGTTTCACTTGTCTTTTTTCTAAGGAATTGACTGCCCTTTCTGTGGGTTTTTAATCCTTTGGAGGATGGGCTTCTTTCACTCCTTCTCTTCCAAAACTACTCAGGCTCCTGTGAGGTGTTGGGAGGATAGAAACTATGGGATTCCTGTTCTTTTTTTTTTTTTTTTTGAAACATGGTCTTGCTTTGTAGTTTAGGCTGGCCCCGAGATCACTATATAGCCCAGGCAAACCTTGAACTCAGCAATCTTGCCTCTGCCTCCCGGGTGCTGGGATTACAGGTGTGAGCCACCACACCTAACATTGTGGTATGTGATACTGATTGCTGGTCGACGTGAGTCACCACACCCAGCATTCTTAACATGATTACTGTAGATCAACCCTGGACCTTGAGTTTGCAAAACAGGTGCCAGAACCCTGAGCTAAATCCCCGGCCCAGGATTCCTATCCTTAAACACCTTCTTTAGGGAATGGAAAACAAGAATTTTTAAATGTATTTTATGGCCTTCAAAAAATCATTCAGAATAGGTTTACTAAATCAGTCAAATCTAGATTAAGTATCTCTTATGTACAGGGTGCTCTCCTGGGTATCAGAGTACTGTCGTCTCAAAGCCAACCATACTATACTGGTAAAACTATGTTAATCCAAATTATTGAAATCAGTATCTAGAGGTATTTGCAGGCCTATAATTCAGGCTGGCCCTGAACTCACTATGTAGCCCAGGCTAGCCTGGAACTCACAGCAATCCTCCTGCCTCTGCCTCCTAAATGCTAGGATTATAGACGTGAGCCACCATACTCGGCATTGTGGTATGTGGTTCTGATTGCTGGTAGGTATGAGTCTCCATGCCCAGCACTGTTGTATGTGATTACCTGGGATTGACGCCTGGCACTGTGGTATGTGGTACTGGTTGCTGCTGGAGTGAGTCTCCACTCCCAGTATTGTATGTGGTTAACCAGGGAATCGAACCTGAGTCCTTGCACTTGCAAGACAGGCACCGGAACCACTGAGCCAAATCCCCGGCCCTAGACCCCTCTAATTCTTAGAAAGTTATTTCTACCTGGTCATAATTTACCTTTCTATAATATCTAACTCTGCATTGTAATAACTATAGAAAATGAGTCCAAAAAAATTCAATGGCAAATACTTAAAGAGAGCTATTGTGGGTCTGGTTGGTATCTTCTCCAAATTCTTCATTCCAAGTTTCTTTTTCCCATTTTCAAAGTAAGCAACATATTCTGTCATGTTGAAGGTGAGATCTCTGATATAATTTTTTTGTGTGTATTTTTTGTTGTTTTTTTCTTTTCCTTTTCTTTCTTTCTTTCTTTTTTTTTTTTTTTTTCAGACAGGGTCTCACTTTGTAGTTCAGGCTGGTTCTGAGCTCAGCCTCATACTCACATCACAGCAATCCTCCTGCCTCTGCCTCTCGAGTGCTGGGATTACAGGCGTGAGCCATGACACCCAGCACTGTGGTATGTGATACTGATTGCTGCTGGGTGTGAGTCTCCACGCCCAGCACTGTTGTACGTTGTTACTGGATCCAACCCGGTAAGCACTTGCAAAACAAAACAGGCGCTGGAACCACTGAGCTAAATCCCCAGCCCCCAAGACTGATTTTTAAAAAGGAAATGGACTTTTTTCAAAAGAAAACATACAAGTAGCTAATAAGCATATGAAAAATTGCTCAAAATCAATTGCAAATAAAACCACACTGAGATATCAACTTGCCCCTATGAAATAGTTATCATGAAAAAGACAAAAGACAGGTGTTAGAGAGCATGACGTAAAGGCACTCTGCCATGCTAGAGTGGACATACAAGTTAGTTCAGTCATTATGGAAAACAACATGAGTGTTCTTCAAAAATGAAAAACTGTCATGTGGTCCAGAGATCCACCTATGTGATTTACATGCGGAGGAAATAAAAGCAATATTAGTCGTTTTTTCTTTTTTTCAGACAGGGCCTCACTTTGTAGTTCAGGCTGGCCCTGAACTCACTATGTAGCCCGGGCTAGCCTGGAACTCACAGCAATCCTCCTACCTCTGCTTCCTGAGTACTGGGATTACAGGTGTGAGCCACCATGCCCAGCATTATGATATGTGGTACCAAGGATCAAATTCAGGATCTTTTTTTTTTTTTTTTTTAGGTTTTTTTGAGACAGGTCTCGCTTTGTAGTTCAGGCTGGCCCAGAGCTCAGCCTCAAACTTACATTACAGCAATCCTCCTGCCTCTGCCTCCCGAGTGCTGGGATTACAGGCATGAGCCACCATGCCCGGCACTGTGGTATGTGGTACTGATTGCTGCTGGGCGTGAGTCTCCACGTCCAGTATTGTATGTGGTTACCAGGGATGGAACCCAGGTCCTTGCACTTGCAAGACAGGCGCCGGAACCACTAAACTAAATCCCGGACCCCAAATTCAGGATCTTGTGCTTGCCAGGCAGACACTGGAACCACTGACCGAAATCCCTGGCCCTTGAAAGCAATATGTTAAAGTCATGGCTGAACACACACGCTCACTGGAGCATTATTCACAATAATTTAGATTTACTTGAGGCCAAGGATATAGTGGTACCATGCCAACCTTGCAAGCACAAGGGCCAGAGTTCAATTTTTGGTACTGAAAAATACATACAAATACCTGTGTTGATAGATGAGGACAAAAATAAAACATGCTCTCCTACAATCAAATACATTATTGTTCATCACAGAGAAAGGAAGCCCTCCCACTTGTGACAATCTAGAAGACATCATCTTAAGTGAAATAAGGTAACTCCATAACACGAATACTGCCTAACCTCACTTATATATGGCACCAAAAATGTCAAAGACAGTGGTGATTGGTGGGCCCAGGGGCTGAGGGATGGGAGATGCTGGTGAAAGAACTCTCAGTTACAAGTCACTTCTGGAGATCTACTGTACAGCATGGTGAGTATCTCTATCCATTAGTGCTGCTATAACAAAAACACCTGAATATAAAAGAACAGAAATGATTTCTCTCAGTTCTGGAAGCTGGAGGATTCAAGATTAAAATAAATGAGGTCCACATCTCTGCCTCCAAAGCAGTACCTTGAGGCCGCACCCTTGTGCTCACTTGATGAGAAGGAAGAGAGACAGAACGATGTAAACTTCTTCCATTGGCCTTTTCGAAAGGCATCGGATCTCAATCTATCACCTCCTAAACAACATATTTCCTAATTCTGTTGCACTTCGATTAAGTTTCAACATGTTTGTTTTTTTTTTAATTGGGCCTTGTTTGGCAACCCAGGCTGGCCTTGAATTCTCAGTGATCTTCCTGCTTCAGCCTCCCAAGGGCTGAAATTACAGGCATGTGCCACCATGCTCAACTTGTGCATGACTTTTGCTTTTTGTACCAAGGATCAACTCAGAACCTCATGCTTGCAAGGCAGGCATGGTGACACTGAGCTAAATGCCTGATCCCATTATGACCTTTTTTTTTTTTAAGTTTTTTGAGATGAGGTCTTGCTTTGTAGTGCAGGCTAGCCCTGAACTCACTATGTAGCCCAGGCTAGCCTTGAACTCTTGGCAATCCTCCTGCCTCTGCCTTCTGCTGGGATTACAGGCATGAGCCTCCACACCCAGCACTGTGATATGTGGTACCGGGGATGGAATTTGGAACCTTGCACTTGCCAGGCAAATGCCGGAACCACTGAGCTAAATCCCAATCCCTTTATACATGTATATACCAGGGACTGAACTCAGTACTTCATGGTGCAAGGCAAGCACCAGAACCACTGAGCTAAATCCTCAGCCTCCTTTTGAAGGAACAAAAACATTCAAATCACAGCAGTGGCCAGTCGATACTGTATTGTATACTGTATTGGAAATTTGCTAAGAGCATAGTTCTAAAATTTTCTCACCCCAATGATAAAATATAGTAAATATGGGAGATGAGTAGAGGTGTGGATTAACTTAAGGGGGTAATCACTGCACTACGTATATCCAGTCATCATATGTATGTACATATGTATGTCATATATATGTACATGTTAATATGTATATCGTCACTATGTCCAGTCATCATCCTACACACCCTACATTTTTATTTGTCAAATATACCTGAATCAGAGTATAAAATATTTTAAAGAATAGCTTTCTCTCCTGTATTTACAGTTGGCCGTCAGTGTTCTTGGGGGATTGGTTCCAGGACCTACATTTGTACTGGCTCAAATTCCTTCTGTAAAATACCCAGGTTTTTATATGACTCACACACATCTCCCTATAGACGGATAGCCCTCCCTGTCCATGGGTTTCACATCCACTGCTTCGATCAGACATGGGTGGGAAAGGTCCCCAAACATATTTCCATCTCTCCTTAACATGTACAGTTTATTTCTTGTCATTGTTCCCTAAACAATATTCAATTGGTTGAATCCACAGATGCAGAAAGAACCCATAGATATGGCAACCTGAATCCTCGTCTACACCTCTCTTTAGTAAGCTTGATTCAGTAAACTAAGAGACAGACACAGTCTTCACATCAGCCAAAAGTATTTTACTTAAGCTCAGAAATGTACTGAAGCCAAACTCTGGGCAGGTTTATCTTCATGTTTATGGCCTTGGATTCCAAAGTATCAGTTCACCCCCGTGATAAACTTGGCTTGTACTTGGGGTTCACGCAACACAGTTCATTCTTCCCACAGAAAATGAAGAAGGTTTCTTTCTTTGAGCATTTTTTACGGCAGGAGCCACGCTGATTCCAGCATCTTTCCGTGTTGCCTGACACAGAGGGTAAAAACAAGGATGTCAAAGTCAGTCAAGAGGGAAAACAGGTCCTGGATAGAGAGCAATACAAGGGAGACAATAGAAGGTTTCACCTCCTGATCCTGAGAATGACATATGTCTCATGCCCCCTCGGACGCCCCACATCCCAGCCCCCCTCCCCAGGGCTCCCTCTAAGAAAGGCAGGATGGTTGAGAACAATGGGCCCTGGAACCATGACCTGGACCTGAAATCGTTCTGCATCGCATGCCAACTGGTGACCTCAGCAAGTGACTTTCTTTGTCAGAGTTCCAATTCGATCTCTTCTAAAAGGATATTACACCTGCCTCAAAAGTTGTTGTCAGGATCAAGTTAAATAGTCTTTTTAAAAAAAAACATCAGTGTGGGCCGGGGATATAGCTCAGTGGTTCCGGCGCCTGTCTTGCAAGCGCAAGGACCCGGGTTCAATTCCCGGTAACCACATAACAATACTGGGTGTGGAGACTCACCCCAGCGGCAACCAGTACCACATACCAGTGCCGGGCGTGGTGGCTCACGCCTTTAATCCCAGCACTTGGGAGGCAGAGGCAGGAGGATTGCTGTGATGTGAGTTTGAGGCTGAGCTCAGGGCCAGCCTGAACCACAAAGCGAGACCCTGTCTCAAAAAACCTTAAAAAAAAAAAAAAATCAGTGTTCAATAAATTGAAATAGGAAATGAAAGGAATTCAGAAAGATTCAAAATACAAAATATTACTTTATAAGTCAAATTTTACATAGAAGGAACCCATTAGCAAATAAATAAAGGAGATAACTGGGTAAGAGAAATACAGATTGGAAAATAGGATATTTTAATCAAAAAGAAAATAATGAATAGGAATTTATGGAATATGACAACTACTGATGATAGGCAAAAATATATAAATCCAACATAACAACGTGAACCACTAGAGGAAAAATAAGGAAACAGAACAGAAACTATAAACTAGACTGAATAAAAATGTTCTGAAGTAGAAAAATATCTGAAAATCAATATCACATGGGAGTATAGCATGCCTGAGAATACTGATCCACAGCAACCTAGATGCTACTAAAATCATTGGACATTACAGGGAAAAGGAAATAATACTTTGGGCAATCAGACCATTCAATGAAAAGCAAGGGGAAAGAAAATAAGACTATACTTGGACTTTTTGACAATAATATTTTTTTTTTTTTTTTTTAGGTTTTTTGAGACAGGGTCTCGCTTTGTGGTTCAGGCTGGCCCTGAGCTCAGCCTCAAACTCACATCACAATCCTCCTGCCTCTGCCTCCCGAGTGCTGGGATTACAGGCGTGAGCCACCACGCCCGGCACTGTGGTATGTGGTACTGGTTGCTGCTGGGTGTGGGTCTCCACACCC
>PVIR01046821.1:0-10084 GCA_004026965.1 Petromus typicus
TCCTGCCTCTGCCTCCTGAGGGCTGGGATTACAGGCCTGACCCACCACATCTGGCATTGTGGTATTTGGTACCAATTGCTGGTGGGCATGAGTCTCCATGCCCAGAACTGTTTTATATGGTTACTGGGGATCAAACCCAGGCCCTTGATCTTGCAAGGCAGACACTGGAACCACTGAGCTAAATCCCCAGCATGATTATTTAGATTTTTAAAAATACTCCTGTAGAGTTTAGATCTAAATGATAATGTGTGAAAGACTAGAAACTAGGATAGGTGATTTTATTAAAACACTTA
This sequence comes from Petromus typicus, assembly GCA_004026965.1. Lineage (NCBI taxonomy): Eukaryota > Metazoa > Chordata > Mammalia > Rodentia > Petromuridae > Petromus > Petromus typicus. Next base: position 294 of record PVIR01046821.1, read on the forward strand.
CAGTTAGTGTTGTTGAAGAGCAGAGTCAGGATTCTTATTTAGAGTTTATTAAACGTGCTACAATTTTAATCGCAAATACTTTAAAAGTTAAAAATAAGTATATTTTTGCAAATGAAAACACTGAGATTCTATCTCAGTCCAGAAAGAATGGCTGCGATCACGATATCAACCAACAACAAATGCTGGCAGGGCTGTGGGGAGAAAGGAATCCTTCTCCACTGTTGGTGGAATGTAGACTGAAGAACCACTGGTGAGGTCAGTGTGTGGATTCCTTAAAACACTAGGACTCAAGGTCCCACTGGACCCAGCTATTCCACTGCTAGGTATATACACGAAAGAGTTAAAAGAATCACACCAAAGTGATACATGTGCATTCATGTTTATAGCAGCGCAGTTTGTGACTGCTAAATGCTGGAAAATACCCAAATGCCTATTAATGGGGAACTGGATAAAGAAGATGTATTTTTTTTATAAAATGGAATATTAGCCATTAAAGAATAAAAAATATGAATCATTTATACTCAAGTGGATGTACCTTGAGTGCATACACATAATCAAAATAAATAGGATACAAATGTGTAAGTACTGAAATATTTTTTCTCTATCAGGAAATGTCAAAGGTGTAAATGAATGCCAAAATATATGATATATATGATACGTAAGGTGAAATGGGTAGAAAATATGTAAAGAGGAAAAGGAGAAGGAAGGGGAAGGAAAAGTAAAGAAAGGAAAGAAAACACTTGATAGTAGAAAAGAAAGAAAGAAAGAAACACAGCTTATGCATATAGGCAGTGGGGTTGTGGGTTGGGCAGGGGAAAGGGAAAAAATGAGAATCAGGAGTGTTGTGTACAGGTACAAGTTCTCAATGTTAAATGTAATCATATCGTATGTATAAAATGAACTGATGAAATCAATTTTTAAAAAAGAAAAACAAGTCTCTTTTAAGGAATATTTCAAAGGGAATGAGAAACAATGATAAATCTAAAAAAGGTGAGAAGAAAAAATAAGCACAGAAAAAGACATCAGCAGAAAATACAGTTAGAATGAATATTAAATATTATAAATCTAAAATTATTTCAAGTATCATAACAGAATTAAAGTTTAATAGCAAAAGATATTATATCCACATCCTAAATATTTGATATTTAGAAAATATGTTTAGCTAAGTGAAAATAAAAACACAAAATAGTAAAATATGTAAGATGGCCACAGAGACAACAAGCAGATACACAGAAGTAAGAAGATCATATAACAGTGGAGCCATATAGGCCTGTGGTATAGGCCTATAATATTTCCACTCTGGGAGGCTGAGGAAGATCACAAGCTTAAACTAAGTCTGGGAAAATTACTGCTTTAGTGAGATCGTATCTCAAAATTTTAAAAACTTTGAAGGGTTAGGGATTCAGTTCAGTAATGAACGCCCTAGTTTCAATCCCTAATATATAACATAAGGAGAGAGAGTTTGGAGTAATATCTATCTGTAAAGCAAGAGTCCCAACAATTTAACAGCAGCCTCTAAATTCTGTAACAGGTACAGGGGATGGTGATTTGGTTTAACAAATGGCTCCCAAAAGTCTACTTGTTAAAGGTTCAGTCCCCTAGGTGACACTCCTGGGAGATACAGAGGGACAGCCTGTGGCCACGCTTGGGTCACTAGGAGCCTTCTTGCTAAGGGGACAGGAAACCATGGTGTCTCCCTGGGTCTCTTTCATGTAATACTGCTCATATTGTAAGTACTTCACCATGGTGTACATCCAGTGTTCCCACCAGAGGCCCAAAGCAACAGGCTTGTCTGACCTTGGAGTGGACCCCTCCAACCACAAGCCAAAAAAAAAAAAAAACCTTTTATAAATTAATGCCTCAGGTATTAACTTATAGTGACAAAAAATACATACACATGGGTTTTCCCTCAGTGCTCCTGGAAGATTCTAATCTTACTGCCCCTCTGATGTAAGATTTCTCCCCTCTTATACTCTGCTGAGCCACCTTGAGTACAGTGAGGAATCTGTTTTGTAGCTTATAAAGAAAACAACTGTAGCTGTCAGGGAAAGTTCAGAACAGCCCCTGTGAGAGGCTCAGTGTTGACCAGAATCTGACTGCCAGCACACAGGAGGTTTTCTCATGGGCATGTTGGAATACAACAGCAGAACTGCCATGTGCCAAAAGGAGTGTCTTTTCTAGTGTAACAATAATCCACTGGATTTACCTTTGAAAAAATTATTTCAAATGGTTTTGACATGTACTACCAAATCTTCTACAGTTTTGTGAAGAATGTGTTCAACAATCAGAAACCATCAAGAACTGACTCAGGACAAGACTGGCTGGGCCATTCTACGCTGCCATTTTGGAAGAAGACACGGCAAGACATCTCGGGTGAAGGTCGGTCCTGAGCACGCTCAGTATGGAGCAAGGGAACTTACTGAACACCTTATGTTTCTGGACTAGATTGTGAAATCTAACTGCAAACAATGCTTTGATACAGAGAATCTGAGTGACATGTCCCCTTTAAAACATTCTTAGCAAGGTTTAAAGATAGAACCTTCCCAAATTGAGACTATCTTTGGCCTAATTTTCAAAATAATCTGTGTCTCCAAAAATAATATTTGAAGGACTCAGCTAAATAAGTTCATAGAAGAATGACAGCATTATTATGTCAGAAAAGAAGAAAAGTGTCCAAATAATAATACATATCTATTTTAAGAAACTAGAAAAAGAAGAATGAACTAAGTCCAAACTATACAGAAGTAAGAAAATAATAAAAGGGTGTAAATTAATGAAATAGAAAACAATGATGATAATAAGAAAACTAAACCCTTGTTGTTGGAAAAATAGTAGTAGAAGTGATGGTTTTCTAGACAATTTCAAGAAAAAAAATAAAAAAGAGAAAAATTATCAAGGTCAGAAATGTAAGGCAGAATAACATTACAGACATTAAGGGTATTTCAAGGATCATGAGGGAATACTTGGTCAATTCAATGGCTGGAAATGAGACAATTCAGATTACATGGACCAGCTTCTTCAAAGACGTAAACCATAAAAATCTCACTCAATATGAAGGAGATAATCTGAACACATATATGCTTGTCATGTAAATTGAAATTCTCTCTTCTCTAATAAAAATCCACCTGCAGCTAGACAGTATCATTGGTGAACTATACAAAACACTTAAGCAAAAAATACAAATTCTACTCATAAATTCAGAAATTGTACAGAAGGCAAAACTCCCTGGCTTATTTTATAAGGCCTGAATTATTAGAATATTAAAACATACTGATGGGTTTCACAAGACAAATTGTTGCTATATATACACATTTTAAAACAGACGTGTAAATATCACATCTTTTCTCTGGTATGAGAAAATGAAGATGTAAATGAATTCTAGTTTATATAGTTGATATTGTGAAATAGAAAATATTTAAAAGGAAAGAGGGTGAAGGGATAAATAACAAGGGGAAAAAGAATGTGATAGCAATAAAAAAAGGAAACAAAGCTTATGTATATAGGGGATGGGGGTTACAAGGTGGGTGGGAGAAGGGGAAAATGAGAATAAAGTCATGTTATATTCTGGTACAAACTCTCAATGTTGAATGCAATGATGATGTGTATTCATAATGTACCAATAAATATTTGAATTTAAAAAAAAACACTTCAACAAAACATTAGCAAATCAAAGTTATCAGCAAATAATAAAAATTGTACATCATGACTAAGTTTGTAGGTTCTTCTTTTGCTATTGCATTTTATAATATAGTTGTTTGTATCATGTACCATCTCTTACATAAGCAGAAAATCACCCACATTCCACATGAGATACAACTTTTTTAAAATTGAATTTTTTATTGGTACACTTTATATACACATCACGATAACACTCAACACTGAGAATTTGTATCATGACTTAACTCACTTTTCCCATTCCCCTGTTCACCCTAATCTGCCCCTCATCCCTTATATACATAAGCTTTGTTTCCTTTTTTATCTTTTAAGCCTGAATGCATAGATTCTCCAGAGAACCACAGAAGCCAGACAAAATCAACATGGAAGAATACAGTTGAAATGCAAGTGTCATGAACACAAACAGACTGATGAGAATATACTTAGCAAAATGGTGGAACTTAGGGATGCTTTTGTACTATTCACCAATCAAACAGCTAAGTAATCGACTATAGAAGGACCTTTCTCAAGTGCAACATACAGCTATCTTGTTAAAGCACAGAGAAGATTAGCTGAGGGAGGTTACAGCCAGACAGTATGAAGTGGCCACTTGTAGCAGAACCTGGGGACCTTACCTGTGCTCCTCATGTATGGCTCCTATTAAACTCTGTATCTATGTTCTACTAAATAGGCACCGCCAACCTAGGTAGTTAATCTCTCACCAGATTCATACCCTGCCTTGTCAAATAGCTTCCCCTGGCAACAAAATGTGAATCATTCCACTGTGTGACAGCATTTACAGTCCATGAGTGCCAGGCTGAGCCACAGAGAGCTGATCCAGCAGATGCTCCCTCAACAGTGAAAGGACCTTTACTTCTTCAGGCTAAGTGACAAGATTAGTCCATTAAACTCTGGCAAAATAAGAATTTCCCCCTTTACATATCAAGCAATACAACACAGACCCGATTCTTTAATAGACAAACTAGAAATTCTAAGCAAGAGTGCAAAACCTTGGTGTTTTCATGTCTTGCTCCCAGAGCAGTCAAACACGCAAGCTCTGGCACTACTCTAATAACTTTCACTCAGGGACTGACACTGTACCTGACTGTGCTCCCAGTAAATACCACACGTAGTCCCCAGACTGTCAGAGGTCTGCAGCAGAACAAACAGGGCTGTGGTTGTACTTGGGAAAACAAAATGGCGCCCAAGCAAGGAGCAGAGGGAGGCGACTCTCAGTGCAAACCTGTCAGGAGCTTCAGGAAGCCTCAGAAATCCGAAGTTGCTATTAGGCTGGGCTTGGGTATCTCAGTGATTAGAGATAAAAGATTTATACCTTCACTACTTCCAGCTTAAATCAACAGAAAGCACTAGCAGATTTTTTTTTTTTTTTTTTTTTTTTTTTTTGAGACAGGGTCTCACTTTGTAGTTCAGGCTGGCCGTGAGCTCAGCCTCAAACTCATATCACAGCAATCCTCCTGCCTCTGCCTTCCGAGTGCTGGGATTACAGGCGTGAGCCACCACGCCCGGCACTGTGGTATGTGGTACTGGTTGCTGCTGGGCGTGAGTCTCCACACCCAGGATAGGTATGTGGCTACCGGGGATCGAACCCAGGTCCTTGCGCTGGAACCACTGAGCTAAATCCCCGGCCCCACTAGCAGATTTTTTTTAAATTGGCATTTTATTATTTTTAAATTCAAATCTTTATTGGCTCATTATATATACTCATCATCATCGCATTCAATGTTGAGAGTTTGTACCAATGTATGATACAATTTGATTCTCATTCTCCTACCCACCCTTCATTCATTCCCCCACCCCGAATTTTAAAAGTCAGAAAACAGGTCGTATTTTCCGGATTGTCTGAGAAAGCACAGTTACCACTGTGCTGCTTTATGTAGACCCCTGAGTGTTTGCTGATAGTCGGGACAGTTTCTGCAGTAGTGTAAGGACTTAGAAAGCTGTGCCTGATTTAGATTTAAATTGAGAGTTGCTATAAATTTTAAATAAAAAACATTAACAATCTTAATTTACTGCAAGGAAATCGTGTTTTTTGAAATATGGGACTCTGGTCTGTGAAAACAAACAAGACAAGTAAGTCATGTCTTCATCTGTTTCTTTTTTAATGTCTTTATTTTTATTTCATTTTATTTTTCACTGACAAATAATAAGTTTATACATTTATGGTGTGCAAAGTGACATTTTAATATATATTTACAATGTAGAATGATTAAGTCAGGCCATTAACAAATCCATCACCTTACACTTGTCAGAATAGCTGTTATCGAAGTCATAGTAAGAGCTGGCCAGCATAAGAAAAACAGGAGCCCTGTACACTGGGCTGGGGATGGAAATCAGTACTGGAAAAGAGTACAGAGGGCCTCTGACAACTAAAAATAGAACGACCGAATGCTCTAGAAACCCCCTTCTGAGTAGGTATCGAAAGGATTTGAGGTCAGTGTGTCTCCATCTTTTGACCAGAAAATATTTGGATGTGAGCCATCACACCCTCTAGCCACCACCCCACCAAAATTAAATTACCTCTCTATGGGAAGTCTAATCAATATCTCTAAAACTAGTGCAGCACTGATCTTTATCTAACTGAATCTAAATCTTTTTTTTTTTTACTCTGACTGTATGTTAATAAAGAAGACTTCTACACTTAGGAATTTTCTATTATTCTAGTCAAATCAGAATAGGTATGTTTTTTCTGTCTTTCTTTGTATGTTTGGCTCACCTATGTGCTTTTATTTATTTTTTCTTGTAGGCAACGTTAGTTTAAGTTCTCAAGCATTAAAACTCTATCATCTGTCTCCTCAATGAGATATTCCATAACAATCCTCCTGACAAGATATTCCATAAACTGGAATCTCATAGTAATATCTGTTATTATTTCTTTATTTCCCTCTTTAGAACACTAACAAACAAAAATGACTAGTCTGATTCAGAAAAAAGGCAGAAAACATCTAAAAGCAATATAGTGAATCCTAATTAGCCACTAATTATTAATGGAAACTTTTAATGGGTAGAAAATATGACTTTTTCAATACTTTTAAAAATACACATTAGGGCGGAGGATGTAGCTCAAGTGGTTCCAGTGCCTGCCTTGCAAGCACAAGGTCCCGGGTTTGATCCCTGGTAACCACATATAACAATGCTAGACATGGTGACTCACAGCCAGCAGCAGTCAGCACCACATAGCACAGTGGCGAGCGTGGTGGCTTACGCCTGTGATCCCAGCACTCAGGAGGCAGAGGCAGGAAGACTGCTGAGTTTGGGCTGAGTTCAGGACCAGCCTGAACTCAAAAAAGACCAGCCTGTCTCAAAACAAACAAACCAAAGAAAAAACAATAAGTTCTTTCAATTACATGTTATATTTTAAATCAGAGCCAATCTGTTGTACTGCAACATATTTTTGAGAGAGATGAAAAGAATATTGTATGAAATAGCATACTACAGATGCTCCCATAGGCTTGGAAGCCATCTCTGCTGAGTACTTTAAATATTATCCAGCATTACTGCCTGGACATTTTCCAGTTCTATTGCTGGATACAGTCTACCCATTTGTCTGCATATATACTAAATAAGTCAAATTATTTTACAAATGAATACTAACATTTCAATTTTAATTACTCGTAGGAGAAAAAGCAAGATGAAAGAAAGAAGCAGAAATAAAGAAGTTCAAATATGAAAAGCAATCGATGGATCAGGGTTTGAGAAACTTCTCTTTGCAAAGTCAGCTAGTACGTATCGCAGGTTCTCAGTCCATGCACTGACCTGGTGCTAGAGGTAAACGAGTTGTGTGACAACAAAGTCCTATCTAGAAACACTGAGTTACATAAAATTTCCATATGCCATGTAATATAATGGTTTTGATATTTTAGACATTAAACTGATTTTAAAAGCACAACTCTTAACTTATAGCCTGAATGAAACAGAAAGTAGTGGCATCTGTTCTACGGACCAAACGTGCTAACAGACATCAATTCTTTCAGGTACATAAAATTCTATCATGTTAAAAACAAAAGATAATGAACAAGAATAAAGAACTGAAAAATGTCAAAGATAGCATTCAAAGTTTAAATATAAATGTGCAAATCAGATCTGCTCAATTCTATTAAGTTTCCATGAATATTTTATATTAAACATCTGTGAATTTTACTTACATACCCAACTCTGGTTTTTTAGGTTTTTTTGTATGAAAATGATAAAAGTATTTTTACCAGCAATTATAACCTTATCAAAATGTTTTGATTCCTCAAAAGCATCATTAGGCAGAATTTTTCTCATATACTTAATTTTCTAAAAAGTAAAAATGATTTCTTAATATTAGACTTTTTCTTGGCAAATTCACTTTGATGGGAAAAATGTAGATTTTCAGCCTGCCATCCCCTGAACCACAGTATGAGACTTCAGTCCGAGCAGAGCAAGTCAGCGTTGGGACACCACTATCTCCTGAGACCATCCAGGAGCTCCCGAAAGATACTCATGCATTGTCCTTATCTCCTGTTTAGACCTTCCTTTATAGTAAAAGCAGATAAGCCGTTCCAGAAGAAGGATATCTAGAACTTACAATCATTTATAGAAGTAACTTCCTAAAAGTGACTGATTTATGACCTATGCCCCAGAGTTACAGAAACTATAGGTTAATACTGTCCTTAACCCAAACCTCCACCTACTCACCCACACAAGGACTTTCCATTTTAAAATGAAGATGGTAGGAAATGTAAAGATCGTGTGTCTTGCTGAGGGTTATAAAACTGAAGGCTTGGATTGCTGGAAGAGCTCTCTGCTCCCGGATGGGCAGGGCGAAAAACTGGAGAATTGATCTGGGGGAACCCTGAGGAGTTTCGGAGGCTCAGCCTCTCGATTTTCACTGTGCCGACGGGAAGACACTCTCACTTCTTTCCCACATTTCACTACACAGTGACCTAAGGACCACACAAGACGTGACCTCTCCTTAGCTGCAGGGCATCTACACTAAACCTACCTTCCAAGACAACTCTTGAGAACGTACTTGTTACCGCATGTGCTGATCGATTTAGTAAACACTCGGCTAAGTTCCTTATCTTCTTGTTACATCACTGAAAATAAGGAGCACATTACAGAAATGTTTTCCAGATACACTTGAATCTCTTGATTTTCAGCTTCAGTTAGATGAAACCTCCAGATACCTGATTTTCACTATTGTCTGAGTGTTTGTTCACATGGTTATAAAACATAGATTAGGTTGAATGAGAAGTGAGCAAACTCACTAAATAAAATACTGTTGGTGTAAGGATTCATCAGCAAAATAGAGTAGACTTTCACTGGGCGAATAAACAGATTCACGCAGCAATAAATACAACATTCTATATGTCATAGTCTATGGTGTACAACAGAGGGAAGAAAAAGGTATTACTGCTTACTCTATTGAGGGACTGGAAAACACCGAGATTTTAAAAATTTAAAAAAAAAAAAAAAGACAAACTAAAAATGCACAAAACTTATTGGTCATACACCAGAGGTCCCTAACTCCATACACCAAATGAGGCCAACTAACAATGAGGTCCCTAACTCTCAGGCCTCAGACTGTGTCCTGTTCGGTGGCCTTTAGGAACTGACCTGCACAGAAGGGGGGCAGCAGGTGAAGGAGCGAAGTTTCGTCCGTGCCCACAAACACCCCCATCCTCTCCATGGCTCACATCACCGTCTGCGCTCTACCTGCTGTCAGATCAGCTACAGTATTAGATTCTCAGAGGAGTTTGAAACCTACTGAAGATGCATGTGAGGGATCTAGGTTGTACACTCCTTTGAATCACCCGAAACCACACTCATTCTCAACCCCATTCCTTATCCCCATCTGTGGAAAAACTGTCTTTATGAAACTGGTCCCTCATGTCAAAAGGATTGGGGCCACTTCCATAGACCTGTGAGAGGTAGGTTTATTTCTCAATAACACAGTAGTTCATTTAAAGAAAACAAATTTTATTAGGTGCACTTATTTTTTCAAATCATTGAATGCAATTTTTCACCAAGTATCAGAACATAAGTTTTAAGTCCCTAAGGGTACTGAGGAGACTAAAGAAAAATATTAACTATAAAGAATTGAACTGGGTCCAATTCTCAGACCTACTTTTACTGTTTGCTCAACTATGAAT
>PVIR01046822.1:0-10091 GCA_004026965.1 Petromus typicus
GAGCACCGACCTCCACGAGAGCACCGACCTCCCCGTGAGCACCGACCTCCACGAGAGCACCGGCCTCCGGGTAACCGCGAGCAGGGGTGGCAGTGTGAGCGCCCGTTTCCACGCGCCCGGCCACAGCGTCTTGGACGTGGCCTCTTGGATGTCCACACACCACCGCCCTGTGCACGGCTCCGTGTGCCTCGTGGTCCACGACCGTCCTCCTCGCGAGCGAAGGCCGCGGTCGCCCCTCACGCAGGCCCAGCCTGGCCTGGCACCGCGGCCGCTCATTACTGTCACATCGGATGCGGAGGACGCGGGGACGAGGGCGGGAGGAAGCGCGGTTTCCCGGGGAGAGTGCACGGCCGCGCTTCGGAACCGATTATTTGTCAGCTCAGTGAGGTCTTTGTTTCCAGAATTTAATTGTTATTTGTGATTGAAGAACAAAGCTGAAAACAGGACACGAGGCAAGCAATTAACCTCTTTTACGAAACACAGTTAATGAGTTGTCAGATTTGGTAAGGATTATTTGCCCTCGTCCTTGTTTTATTAGAAGTATGTGCGGAGCTGACTCAATCCCAGGGAAATTCCAGACAATCATAGAGAAAAGGTAAATTTGAGCAACAATCAACTGAGAACAACGCAAAATACAACAAAAATGGGTAGCGAAAGCCTCCGCTCCAGCGCACGCAGCTGACGTCCGCCTTCCCGCTCACCCACGCCCTCTCCACTCGCCCCTCCTTCGGTCTCTCCTTCCGCCACCCCTTCGGTCGGTCCCTCCCCGACGTGGCGCCCGGTGCGGGCTGGACAGCGCCGTGGACAAGGCCAGATGGACCCGCACCAAGAGCCCGGCGATCGGCTCTGCGGCCGGGTTAACCGCTCGAAGTTTCTGTGTCTTCCTTTGAAGAAAGAGAACGAACGCATATCGCAGACTTGTTTTCCTTAGCGTTCAGTGGGACAGTCCGTGCGAATTACCGGGAGGTCTGGAAGGTGGACGCCATCCGGAAATACCGGGGTTCCTCCCGCACTCGGGCTCCGCGAGCCAGTGCGCGAACTTGAGCCGCGGCCGCCAGAGGGCGCTGCACAGCCCGCGGCGCGAGCTGTTCGGGCCCAGGTCAAGGTCCGGTCCCGGGACTCGCTGTCAGGCTCCGAGATACGACCTGTGAGAAAAACCCCTGACACCCTTAGGAAGAACGTGAAAACGAGGAGGGGAGTGACAGGCATTGTTTTAACCTTTGCAGCTAATTTCCATGGCAGAAAAGCGAGCATAGATAGTATTCTCATGCCCATTTTCCAGATGGGAAAAGTAAGACCTGTTCCCGAAGTCACGTGGGGACTGATAGAAACCACCTGACTGCAAAGGCTATTTCATTAATTTCACCAAAAATCAAGCTGTGATTAAACCACAATACATCGTGGAACAAGACAAAGGTATCCCTTATCTCCTCTATTGGATAAACTGTTAAGATTACAAAACACAAGTATAAGCAGAGGCAAAGGCAGAATGAACCCTCACTATAATTTCTAAATTAATGTAAATGCACAGGACAGGTTCACAAAATGGAGGATGTGAACTTAGCTTAAAAATGATTTTAATATATACAAACAAAACTACTGGGAAATACAACGAAAGATCAAATCTCATAACCTAAAAGAATAAAATTTAAAATGCATGAACTTAAAAAGAGATGTCTTGAAACTATAAAAACAAAGGTTAAAAGGCTGTATGACACATGTAAAAGATGAAAGAAACCACACAGAAAAGCATTGCATGTGGTTGGTAAGGATGACTCAGCCTGATGAAAATGACAGTTTTCTCTGTTAATCTTCACTGATTATTACAAATGTCATAAAGCTTTTTTATTTTAAAAAGGTGGGGTATTGGCACACAAATGAACAGAGATGGAATGATATGGAAACTCCAGGAGAAAGAAAGTCTAGCACGCAAGAAGAGGCTGTCTGAAACCGTGGCTGGCAGGTCAGCTGCAGTGAAGTACAAAGCTGAGTACGTGTTTAATACTGCACAGCACAGACAATTCCAGCTTGGTATCGGAATGCAGACTAAACCCATGCTAATAAGGAAAACACAGATGGTTTATGATATAAGCTGGAAGATAAAAATCTTGATCTAACATAAGTAAAATCCAGATATACTAAAGAGAAGTTTGAGAATTTGACCATGTAAAGGATTTTAAAAGTCATTTTACATGAATAAAAAAGAACTTTTTAAAAGTAGAAAGGCAAACAAGATTGGGAACAAATATTTGCAATGTATAAACACATTTTATTGATACACAAAGAGAAAATTGAGAACAATTTCTTAAGATTGAGAAGGAAAATTAAACCAGATAGAAAATGAGCAAAGCATGCAAACATGTTTCACTGGAAAGACCTCAAAAGGCTCACGGACATTTGAGACATAGCAAAGTACCCAGCACAAGAGGAATTCAGGGGAAACTGCCCTGGGCTGCTGTTTCACTCAACATTAGCAAATTAGTCAAAAGTTTGGAGATGTGATATTTTTCAAGGCAGTAAATGCGGAACCTGGTTGTGTGGTGCTACTAAGACTGCAAATCAACGTTAGCTCAGTGGAGACAGAGTTGGTGATAATGAGCAAGATAGTCACACGCGCGTTCTCGTTTCGTTCAGAATTTCACCTCTTCCTGGCAAGGCGACAGCAGCATGCAGCCCACAGATGCCCACTGTAGCACTTTCCTACCGGAGTCAAAGCCACCAACAGGCCTCAGCAATCTGAGGACTGTGCTTGTGGACACTACTGCCCACGTCCACTGCACAGCAGAGTGTGCAACATACAGCCAAACACAGGAGCAAGACAGCTTCACTACTTTTATATGAGAACATCTCACCAGCACAAAAACCAATGAGCATAATGATGTCTGCATATTTATTCTCATGTAAGGGGAATACAGATAAATACTTATGCATACATATAAATCTGTGTGTTTGTTGTTAGTCACGAAAAGATAGGAGGTAAGAGCAGCCCAAAACTTGGCATCAAAATTTGATGGAAAAAGGAGAAAAGATGGTGACGGACCGGAAGAAAGCGTCTTTCTGAATTAGCCCTGGACAGAACTGGCTGTTAAACCATGGGGATGTTTGGACAGTTAGATAAACAGAATGTATTTTAAAAAGCGAAAAGTTACCTTTGAAAGCTGAGAGAGAAAGTGTACTTCCTCCGTATCTTGTTGTTCACATAACTAAATGCAAGTTCATTGTACAGACTCGAGCAGACCGCGTGCTGCTCGGATCCGACGCGTCCGGGGAGCTGCAGGCGCTGCTGCGCGCTGCCCCCTCTTATACCCGTTCACAAGTGTGGAGCCGCCAGAAAGTAGATTTCCAGGGACAGACAAAAGGGTAACGTAAAACTAGAGCTTTCAAAACTCTCTGGATTGTGAACTGGAAATTTTCCACCCTTAGTTTCTCTTTCTAAGAAGTATACCTGGCTTTAGGGATGTAGCAGCAGAAATAGAAAACTATAGATTTTACAGAGCCACAAAGTGTCTGGAAGCAATGGCAACATTTGAGAAATGTAGAAACACATACATTAAAAAAAGTGCTAGTAGGAGTATCATGCAAGTACAGATAAAGAAACTGTTTGCACAGAGCAGAACACTGTTCTGCCAGACAGAAAGGTGAGCTCGGTCACTTTTAGGAAATCGGTGCCCTTTGGGACCATCATGTTCAGTGAAATAAATCAGACACAGCGGCATAAATGTCGCATGTCTCCTCTTGTATGAGAAACCTAAACCATAACTACAAAGAAAATAAAAGATTGCTAATAGCAAGCGGGAGGTAGGTGTTTCTCAAACGGGGAAGGGGATTAAGACATGGGGGCTCGAGGGGTGGAAGATGAATTAAGGTGTCTTATCAGCCAACCCCAAGAGGAATGCCACATTACTATGACAAAGTGTACCCATGACACTTTTGAGGAGTAACTGCAGTGACAAACGACCTGATGCCTCGGGGACCAGCTGACCAAGCTGGAGCCTGTGACTGACGTAGCCATCCAGGTAACAGAGGAGTCGGCGCCCTGGTCGCCAAGCTGCGTCTCCTCCGGTGAGCAGCCCGGAGAGCTCCGGAGCTTAGTACCCCCGTCTGAGTGTCTCCTATTCTGGTGTAACTGGACTCAGCCAAAATACACACCATGTAGTTGTCTCATATGACTCTTTTTTTTTATCTTTGTAGTGTTGGGAAGTGCAGCACTGGGAAGACCGATTTTACATGAAAGGTATATGATGTAATTTATATTTTAAAGGATTCATAGTTCAGCAATATCAAAACATAACTGTAATTGTGGCCCAATGAAATGAGTTCTCATGCATCATCTCAACCAACCACTGGATGAAAATGTATCACATATCCCTATGTGCTAAGCACTATTCAAAGAAAAGGTAATCACTTTGATATGAGATGATAGTTTAAATTTTCCCAATATTCTTCTTTTAAAATGTAATTATTTTCAGTTTTTGAATACAGCTCAAATATAGAGCATTCATTGAAATGTGAGTATTTCATGTGAAAAGATTGATGAAGAAATTTTCCCAGAAAAGAAAGAGAATGATTTTGACCAGCCACTTCCAAAGACTGGAGCTGCTTCCGGACATTCGGTCTCTGGGGACCAGTGACGGTCAGTCTCCGGAAATCAAGCCTGTCTGCAGCCCTCAGCCCTCCTCACACCAGTGGTGCCACAAGAGACAGATGGGCTTCGCTGTTCCCTTTGACAGTTTTTCTCAGAGGTGGGATGAGTAGGGTTATGCTGGGGGATTCAGAGCAATGCGTGCCCTGGGCTCCTCCCCTGCAGCTCCTAGGAGGAGAAGCTTTTGCTCCCCGACAGGAGCCAGGTGGCATCAGCAGAGATGTGTACAGCTGTGAGTACACAGGGAGCCCTGCTTGCTCTCCCGCTGCCCACTTCCTGCTGTGGAGACTGGCTTTGCACAGGCTGGGAGGACGCCTGCCCAAGGCGAGGGCAGCCCTGCGGACGTGGGACTTTGGGAAGAGCTTGTGGTCAACTCAAGCCTTCTGCAAAGGACTAGGCATGTGCAGATGTTAAAATCCCACCGGCCTGTTTATTGTGCATGTGTGACAGCTGCTCACAGGGTATGGGAGCCTGCTGAATGCTGCTCTGTGCAGAGAAGGGAGAAATGTCCCATGTAGAAAGAAACAGAGTTTGGCATGAAATTCTCTCTCTCCCTCCCTCTCTCTCTCTCTGTCTCTCTCTCTCTCTCTCTCTCACCAAAACAACTAGTAAATTTCGTAGTCTGTCAGTGATTTTGCCACTCTGTATGACCATCCTTATTTTTAATATTTTTTTCTGATAGGTCTGATGCAGTTTGACATTAAAAAGAGACTTATTTTCCAGTCACAAACTCTAGCACTAGGCAGACAGTAGCAGGAATGAGGAGTAGTTGTGTCCCAGTTTTACATCTTTTACTTCTTGGTTCAGTTTACTGTCTCTCTGTGTGACCACCAACTATGCTTGTGACTTGGGCTTTACCTTGAGTCCTATAAGAAAGACTGCTGTTGAACACTACAAGGTTTAGTGGATGATCACTTGTTTTGTTTTGTTTTTTTAACATAATAGGACTAACGTCTGAGCTGCATACATCACAAAATTCTTCTAAGTGAAATACATTCACTCCTTGAACTACCAAGATTCCCTTGCCTTTTGATTTCTATTCTTTTTCCTCAGAAGCATACTTTATTAGTTTTCTATTGCTACTTTTAAAACATTCCCACTAATTTCATGCTTAAAACTATGCGATGTTTTTTATTTGACAGTTCTGGATGTCACAGGCCTGCTGAGCTCCGGTAGCTCTCCAGTCTGAGGTTCTCAAGCCTAGAATTAAGTTGCTAGTCTTCCCGGCTCCATTAGGAGCTTCCGATGGCTTGGATAAGTGTCCACTCACAGGCCCACATGGGAGATTTGCTCACGATGTGGGGCGCTCCTGGGAGCTGGTGGAATCTTCAGGAGGAGAGAAGAATTAGCTCTCTGGAGGGGCCGTTGAGACCTGGCCCTCCCTTCTCTGTGCCCCCACCACCAGGAGGTGCATAGTTTTCTCCATAAATTCCCTTACCACAGGCTTAACCTCAGCAGACACAACTGTCCACAGACTGAAACCTCACCTGAAACTGAGGCAGAATAAACCTTTCCCTTTTAAACAGACTTATCACAGGCATTTGTTACAGTAACAGAAACCTGACTAACTAGGGGCCTTAGGAAGCAGGGGTTTGAAGACTGTTGGATGGCCAGTGGAGCCCTGCAGTAAGAGGACCACAGAGCCCATGTTTTTGTTGGCTGGTAGCTGTGGGCGTCCCAGCTGCTGGACTCTCGTCCCACCCCGCCTTTGTGAGTCCCTGCAACAGCAGTGTCTCGAGTACCCAGAATCTCTCTGATTTCCCTTCCTGCCACACAACTTTACCTTCTTCCTCTTTTGCTACATCATTCTGACTCATCCAGAGAAGAGATTGTGTTGTAAAGAAATGTGATTACACTGGGCCGACCTGGATAATCCAGGACAAACCGCTGATTTTATATTTCATAATCTTAGTTACATCTTCAGAGCCTTTGCTACATAATGCAAGATAATCATAGTTTCTAGAGACTGGGACATAGACATTTTTATAGATGAAGAAGGCATTATTCTTTTTACCACACATATCAAATCAATCCCCACACATCCAACTCCTTTATTCCAGCACAGATTCAAGAATCAGATTTCAAATCCGAGTAAGACAACATAGAACAGCTAGACTTTAGGGTGTGATTTGGCTTTAGGAAGAGCTAGAGGCAGGCAGAAATTGAGAAAAAGAAGATTAGCTATGTACTCACAATTACAGATTTGGCTGGTATGGTACTAAAGTTAAGGTAATATTAGCCAGTCTTTGCCTTTTCTTCTAGTTTGAGTCTGAATAGAAAAGCGAAGATACTAATGGCAGGATAACGGGAGTACATCAGGCCTTGTTTCTAGAGCTCACAACTTCTGAGTGGGGGACAGTGTGGGTGATATATTTGTTATAGTCATAATTGATTCCTAAGCTGGAAGACAGCTGAATCAAAGACAGCTGGTGACAGGAGAGAATCGAGTCCTGTTTCTCATGTGAGCACCTGGGCAAATTAGGGACAGACACCTTCTGTCTTTCTCAGTCCCTTAAAATTACCCCCGACTGCCTCATATTTTTCCTGATGAAGCCACATTAATTTTATTTTAAATATACTATCCAACCAACACCAAATTCTTTGGTACGGGAGAGTATGAAACATACTCTGTATCATATCTCCTATTTCTCTGGAGATACATTTTCTCTAATCATTGTCCTCTCTCTTAATTTTTATCTGTGGAATTTAAAGTTTGGTAATCAAAGGTACTTCTGAATATATTTTTAGTTTAGCCTGGGGCAGTGCCTAACGCAGTGGGCACTAGTGAAATAACAGGTGTCTAGGTGGGAGAGCTTTCCCAATGGGAAATGCTCAGAATTCTTTTAGCACCAGGTCTACCTTGCAGACTGAAGCAGGAGCTTACAGCGGCAACCCTTCTTCCGTACACCTTCCAAGTGGCGTAGTCAGTAAAGGGCCCTCGGGTCACTGTGTTAGCAGAGTACACGTTCCCATTGATGTATTTGCTGTGTTCTTCGCATGCTGATGACTGTGGCACCCTCCCATGCATTCATTGTTTGTTTTGCTTCTGCTAATAACCCTTTCTTTTCCTGGGAAAGAATGCAGTCCTGCCCTATACTTTCAGAGTAGGTCCAACCCCCTTTGAGCTCAAAGTGCACTAGACTTAGTCTTGGTACATGACAGTAAAATAATTCTTGCTCCTCTGACTGTTTGGGGAGGTATGAGGAAGAACGAAGACTTTCCACTGTGAAAATGTTAGGTGACACTTTAGGTTTGCAGAGGGGGGAGTCTGGATCCTTTCCATGAAGTGGTCAGAGAGGCAGATAGACAGGATCCAGCATCTAGCACACCTTTGAGTTTTTATCTGTAAGCTAAAGAATCTGCTATAACCCTTAAATCATGTGAATTGGATTTGTTTCTTTCAAATGAAACAGTCCTGGTGGAAGAAAAAATTTATATCTCTAAATATAATCCAATATCTAAACTGAAATTAGATAATTATATTTCCATCTAAATACTTATCTCTGCTACGAGACACAGCGCCTTCTTGGGCCAGTGACTAGCTTAGGATAATCATGTCTGTGCCTTTACACTTAGCTCGTAGAACAGTGTCTGACACACAGACACACCCATGGACATGTATGACCTGGTTAACATTTTCTTCTTTTATCTTCCATGGAGTGTTTTTTCTTAGGTTTTATTTTTTCTCAGTTTTTCATTTGTTTCTGTTGGTAACTATAACACCAAAAAAGATGGAAATGAGACTGACAAATTAACTGAACCCAATAAATAAAGTGATTGTCCACACTGTTTAAATCCATCTGCTTACCTACCAGCCATACCATCATGTCCAGTTAAGCAAGACACAAAATCAACTCTGAGAATAAGAAAAGAAAGCAAAGATAAAGTGAGTCTTGATAGCCTGAATCAGCATTCTCTGAAAATTACACTCCAAATCTGCTAGGCTACTTCATCAAAATAAATGTTGGAAAACATCTGAGAAACTTAAGTCAAACTGTCCTGACTAGGGGACTACTTTACCAGACAGACACTGCTTGAGACTATGCCTCTTTGGCTGACATGTTGAAAGCACTGTCTAATAAGCGTTCGGGTCTTTTTTGTACTGTGTTAATGAAGGATTTGCCAAATGAAACTTTGGAAAATTTCCTTTGGAAAAAATTCAACACATTTGCCCACAACCTATCGCTTGAAAGTATTAATGAGGTCCCAGAATCCTGTTTCCTCTTTGGACAGTCTATACAACTTGATGTTCTTATAAATCAGTCATGAAATAATATTCTGTCTCTACCCAGGAGTCTTAGTAGATGAACTTTCAGTAACACAAGTACTCATAATTGGAATTTTAAATTCTGAAGAAAAGGAACTCTCCTCTCATCATTAACTCATTAATTAAGATCTAAATGTCTCCAGTCAGCATGTTTGCAGTCACTGCTCTGCACACTTTGATCCTGAAGCACACAGTGCCCTCTGGTCACATTTTTGCCGTCTTTCCTATAGCAGTAGTTTTAGTTTTAAATAAGAAAAATGTGTGTGTGTGTGTGGTGTTGACCTCAATGATTTAGAGTAGGATAGTAGTTTTTTCATCAAGATGATACATTTTTACTATGATGTATTTCTCTAGTTGTCCACATATTTTAATTCCTTGATTCTGAGGCCAACACAAAAGTTGCGGCTTTACCTATCAGACTGCAGGAGGAAAAAGACACATTCTCAGGACATATCGGATGAGCTTGGACAGTCTCATGGCTCCTGCAGAATCTGTCGAAGCCCAGCCAGTCAGAGCCCTGCATCACTGCTGTATGGGGAATGGGCTGGTTAGAATCTCCACGGTTCTCTCTGTTACACAGAGGGCTCTCTTGTGTGCCCACGTGAATGGCTGCTATCATTTGGCCAGCCTCCTGTGACTTTAGTTCATGAGTGTATAGCTTACTGTCTAGGAGTAGATGGGCTTTTCACTCTTTTTCAGAAGCATCTGCCAACCAGCAGCAACAGAGAGACAAAGCTATCTGTAGATATTTTACGTCATACAATACATAGCAAATGCCTAAAAAGCAGTTTGAGCTGAGGTTGTGAGAATGTACACATTCATGTCCTGGCCAGACAACCGCCTTCCTGCGAGAGAGCTCTTCTCACACACAGGGACGAGAGCACCCTGAGCTGACAGCAGAGTTACTTCCACCTACTTAACTTTGAACTGGCAGTTTAATAGACGAGAACAGTGCAAAAAATTCAGAAATAGAGAGGGACACGGTCTTCCTGCCTGTTCCATGGAAACAGCCTTGTCCCTTTACCACAAGGAAAGAATTCTTGTGTATTTACAAGGGAATTGATTTGGGAGACTGCATATATATTTAGCTCTCTATCTACTTTGAGCACTAATTTGTTTTGTTATTACACTATCAGAATAATGGCAGTTCATTGTAGATAACTAGATGGACAAAAAGTGCAA
>PVIR01046823.1:0-10081 GCA_004026965.1 Petromus typicus
CCATCCCTGATGTCCTTTCCCATACTACTAGAAGGAGTTGATAACATGCATGTCTTAGTCTGTTTTGTTTTCATAACAGAATACTACCAACTGGGTGATTTAAAAGAAGTTCATGGTTCTTCAGACTTGTAAGTTCCAAGATCATAACATCATCTTACAGTGAGGGCCTCTATACTGTGGTCATAGCAGAGAAGAAAACCAGAAAGGTAAGAATGCATGTGTAGAAGAGCTTGCTTTGATAACAAAGCCATTCACATGTGAACAAAACCACTCTGAGAGGAGCCATAGTACATTCATGACTACAGTACCCTCATGACCTACATATCTCCCATTAGGACCTCACCTACCAATAACCCCATAGTGGGAACTCAGCCTCCCATGTGTGAATTTGTAGATATGACTAAACCATGGAAGACTGGCATGTACAAGTGCAAATGAAAGGGCCAAAGATTTCCTGATTGTAGGTGATACCATCCCATAGACGTGCAATGCAGAGGGATAAAAAGGGAAGAAGGAGGAAGAATTTAGGAATTTGAAGAATTACATTTCCTTAAGTTTTGTTTTGTTTTTTGTGGGGTTCTATTTGCTATTACCATCACCTGTGGACATCAGGCTCCAGTTTCCTTAGCTTCTGAGTGTAAACTCACACCAGCAAATTCTCCACAGATCTTTTAGGCCTTCAGTCTCAAACTAACCCTGTGAGCTTGGTTCCTCCATTTTGTGGTTTCCAGCTCTCAGGACTGAGCAGCTACTGGACCCACTGTCTCACACTCAGATGGCCACTGTGCACTCTCCCCACTCTCATCACATCTATAAAGCCACCTATAAATGCCCTTGCATTTAACTTCTTTTTTGTCTGTTTAAAACAGGGTCTCGCTTTGTACTTCAGGCTTGCTCTGAACTCACTGTTAGCCCAGGCCAGCCTCAAACTCACAGCACTCCTCCTGCTTCTGCTTCCTGAGGCTGGAATTACAGCATGAGCCATCACACCTGGCACTGTGGTATGTGGTACTGATCGCTGGTGAGTGTGAGTTACCATGCCCAGCACTGTTGTATGTGGTTACCAGGGATCCAATGAGGGACTTTGGGCTTGCAAGGAAGATGCTGGAACCAAAGCTAAATCCCCAGCCCATCTCTTGCATTTGTTTTGATTCTGTTTATCTAGAAAACCCTAACCCATATAACTATATTATATACTTTACATACAGCTAAAGATAGTTCCTCTTTTCTTAAAAAAAAAAAAAAAAGAGGACCAAAAAAGAGGACCAAAGAAAAGGCATACTGCGGGTTGGACACATCTATGAACCTTTATCTGCAAGTGACTACCACAACTCCATCCTTGCCTCCTAAAGCAAATAGCAGTGTTGTCAGCTAGCCTTTGAAAAAACTCTTCTACTACTGAAGTGTAGTAAAGGGTATAATAGAGAAGCCTGTCACACTTGAAAACGGAGCCAGCTTTAAGACTGCCTCAGCCTATAACCTGGAAATGGTAAGAAAACTTCTCTGGTCTCCTGATTCTTGCCCTGTAAAACTAGAATAACAGACACTATTCAAAGGCAATGAAAAAGTGATTGATGTCCTTGTCACAAGAGCAATGAATATTTCAGGCTGTTAGTCTGTGTCCCCCTAAATTTGCATGTTGAAACAGACTCCTTTGTGATAATATGAAAATATGGGGCATTTTGGAGGTGATTACACAAGGTGTAGCCCCTTGGAGGGGTTAGTGCCTTAATAAAAGTTCTGCTTTAATTCTTCTACCACACAAAATGACAGTAAGCAGGTGCCCACTGCAATACAGGAAGCAGACACCCCTCCCATACAGAATCTTGATCTTGAACTGGCTAGTCTCCATGGCTGTGAGAAACAGTTTTTCATCATTTAGAAGCCACCTATCCTGTTACAGCAGCCTGGCAGTCTGCAGCAGTGCATAATGAAGTGGGGCTCGTGCAGCTGACCTCATGAGACACAAAGGGTCTCCTTGGTGTCGATACAACAGGTGTCACTTCCACATAGAGATTAGAAGTGCAGAGAACAGAGTGTCCCTTGATGTAGCCACCCTACTATGACAGAAGACCATCAAAAACCTACAGTCATTCTTCCCTCTGCTGAAAACACAGACTTCAAGCGTGTCTGAAATGACTCCTTTACCTCACTTTGATCTTTCTCACCTTCATGCTTCAGCTCTGGTGGTCTAGTTTCACTTCTTTCTCCTTCTAGCAAAATCCTGACATCTGTCAAGGCCTGACTAAAGTTCTACCTCCTTGATTAAACTTCCACTGAGATTCATCTGCCTGTTTCCTGCAATATTCCAGAGACATGGAAACAAAGTCCAGATCTCCCCCAATTTGCTTTCTCAGTGTTGCTGAGCACAGAGGTAGATAGATTAAATATTTATGGAATGCAGCAAAGAGAACAGAAAGCTGAAGCCTGGAGTAGAGATGGGGGAGTGCCAACACATTGTCTGCTTAGAAAATCGCTTCATGTTTAAAAATCTGGCAAAATGTTAAA
Organism: Petromus typicus; assembly: GCA_004026965.1. Taxonomy (NCBI): domain Eukaryota; kingdom Metazoa; phylum Chordata; class Mammalia; order Rodentia; family Petromuridae; genus Petromus; species Petromus typicus. The sequence goes on from PVIR01046823.1 coordinate 2,509, forward strand.
CAGGAAACTCTCTCTTACAACTTGGATTTCAAATCCACTTGTGTTCATAGGGATGGAATTCTACCAACTTTGCCAAGAAATATACATCCTGAGGGCACCATGGGAGAAGAGCTGCTGGACCAGTGTTCAGCCTCTCCTAAGTGAGGAGAAAATCCACTGGCTTCGGAGAGAAACCTCAGAACGAGCCAGTGCCAGAGTCTCTGCAGAGCTGAAGATCTGAAGCTGAAATGACTTCAAGTAGCAACTCAGATGAAAAACGAAGAAATTCCTAGTGCTGCCAGAAGCAAGTTTCAGAAGGCTGCAAGTCCAGCATGATTCCTACACACAGGGGACTGACCATGATACAGGTGGACAACAGGCACCACGTCTGAGAGCTCAACACTATTCAAAGGCAATGATGCATGTGTGATTGCTTGGCCCACGTTCAAATCTCAGCCACTGGCCCTATAATTCATTTGACCATATAACTTTGGAAAGTTAGTTAACCTTTCTGAGACTCTTGTACAAAAATAAAATTGTATAAGTTAATATTGATTATTACCATATTCTGGACACTGTGGCAAATTTTTTTCCATGCAGTATATAACAGGTTTAAATGAGTCCATATATGTGAAGCTCTTGGTGCAGAACTTGACTACTATTATCTGAATGTTATTATCCCCCTAAAATACAAATGGAGAAATCCTAGTCCCCAAGGTGATGATATTAGAAATCAAGCCCCCCCCCCGGAGATAATTAGATCATAGCACAGATCACATGACTGAGATTAATGTCTTTCTGCAGTGACCCAGCAGAGACCCCCTCACTTCTACAACTTGAGGACACGAGCAAGAATGCACTGTCCATAAGCCAAATGTGAGCCCTCTCCGGACCCTGAGTCTTCCAGCACCTGGATCTTGGACAATCGGCCTCCTGAGCACAAAGAAAAACAATTCTCTGTTTTACAAACTGCCCACTTTATGGCAGCTCAGACAGCTACAACAGTAAAGTGGTACTGAGTAGAGGTGTTGCTGTGATAAATACCTACAAATATTGGGGCAGCTTTGGAACTGGGAATGGGAAACCGCTGGAAGAGTTTTAGGATGGATGCCAGAAAAAACTGATGGACTGTTAAGAGATGATTCTTGGGAGGACCCAGAACAAAAAGGGAAAAGCAGTAAAGAGCTACTCAATCTTCTTAGAAAATACTCAAGTGGCCATGAACAGAATATTTGGAGAAATATGAACAGTAATGACCATTCTGATGGGTTTTCAGACAGAAATGATTAACAGGGGGAGGAGATTCAGGAGGAAACTGTAGGAGAAGCCATCTTTTTTTTAATAAGGTGCCAAAGAACCTGGCCATATTGTCTGTGTCTTAGCGTTTTGTGGAAGATAGAGATTACAAATAATATCACAGAATATATACAGGAGAAATATTTAAACAAAGTGCTGAAGATTAGCTTGTCTTCTCTTAATTATGCTTTGTTGTCGCTTTGTTGTTGTGATAGTGGGGATTAAACTTAGGACCTTGTGCTTGTGAGGCAGGTACTGGAACCAGAGAGCTAAATCCTCAGCCTCTTTTAAAGGCTTCTTTAAAATACTCAGGCTTCTTTTAAATACTTACAGTAAAATATAAAAAGACAAATGATATAATCAGAATTTCTATTCAAAAGATAAATAAAGGCTGATTATGGTGCTATACATCTATAATCTTAGCTACCAGGGAAGCTGAGACAAGAAAATTACAAGTTTGAGGCCAGCCTAAGCAACTTAACAGGATTCAGAATAAAATAGAAAAGGGCTGGAAATATAGATCTGTGGTGAAGTACTTACCTAGTAGGCACAAGGCCCTGGGTTTAATCTTCAGGAAAAGAAAATGGGAGAGTGGAGAAAGACAGACAAAGACACAGAGAGAAAAAAGAAAGATCAACCTGTATATGTTGAAATTTTTCAAAAGGTGTATGTGAAATTAAATCAAGCCCCTTTTTGACAGAAAGAATAGTATGTGTCATCCAGGACCTAAAGGTGTTTCAAAAGTTTTCAGACTGTCCCTCCCTTTCAAAGCCCAAAGCTCTAACACGTAGAGCACAGAACACTTCAAAAAAAGGGACACAGTGACCAATGAAACTTCACCACTGGCTTCTCCTCAAGGTTGTGTTTCCTACATTCAAAGGCAATGCATCTCAGCCACCACGGGTGCAGCTCCAATCAGTCAATGTGTGGCACTGGAGCCAGGCCTCGGAAGGCACAGGTGATAGAAGTTGGTAGTGTCCATGAGTACCATCTTCTCCAGTTCTCAGAGCGCATGACCCATGGAGTGTGGTCACTCCTGTGTGGGTTCGGAACATGGGCCAGGCAGAGGGGGTGGCTATGAGGGTGAGGTCACCACAGTGAGCTCCTACTGGACAATGCTCAATGATCCATAAATCAGGGCATCCCAAGTCCGAGGAAGTAGGGACACCATCCTAGTAGGACTTGGCAGAAAGATGACTCTGTTCCAAAGGTTTTGAACTACTGGGGCCTATCCCTTCCTTTTTCCCAATCCTTGTATTCTGGAATGGGAGTATCTATCCTATGCCATCCCATTATTGTATTTTGGAAGCACACATTTTTTTTTTTTAATCTCAGAGGTTCACAACTAAAGGGAAATCTGTCTGAAAGTAAATCTATCCTATGTCTCACCTATTGCTAATATCTAAATATATTTAGATGAGACTTTGGATTAAGTTTAGTCTATAAAATTGAAGGTAGAATCAGTGAAGACTTTGGAGGCTATTGGGATACAACTGCCTGTATTCTGCATGTGAGAAGGACATGAATTCTGGGGGACATGGGACAGGATGCTGTGACATGAAAGTCCAAATTCACAAGTTGAAATCCTAGCCCCAAAATGATGCTTTCAGGAGGTGGTGTTTTTGAGTAACCTCATGAATGAGATTGGTCCCCTCAGTTAAGGACCCCAATGGAGGTCTTTCACATCTGCCACCATATGATGATACAGTGAGAAGATGTTGTCTTAGTTACTTTCTTGTTGCTGGGACACAATACATGACACCCACAACTCTATGGAGAAGTTAATTTGGCTCACAGTTTGTAGATGTTTTAGTCTATAGTCATCTAGCTCCAAGGCAGGTGGCACAATGGAGGGGCATAAAAGAGGAAAAAGGACTCATGGCATGGCACTGGGAAAGAGATCAAGGGATGAGAGAGGGAGATACACTGTCCGAGGCCACACCTAGTAACCCACCTCCTCAGACTAAGCTTCACTTCCCAATATCACATTTGGCTGTAAAGTATCATGCCCACGATCCAGTCAGCTCCCAAATCCCCAGCTTTGAACTCATGAAGCTTTGGAAGGACAGTCACATATAAACCATAACAGACACCACCAGAGAATAAACCCCACCAGCTCCAAATCAGTCAGCTCCTTGATCTTGGATTTTCCAGCTTTCTGACTGAGACGTTTCTATTGTTTATAAGCAGCCCAGTCTGTGTTTTTTGTTATAGAGGCCAAAAAAGACTTAGATATCAGTACAGGATAAATTGGAATAATAAATAATTGGTGTGGCAGTGATTGTTTTCCATGTTAAGAAAAATATTCCTATAGCCTACAGTTATCAACAAACTCAAGCACTAGCTTTGCCCCCCACAAGCTGTATGACTGTGGCTTAACTTTTGAAGCAGCTCAGCCTCTGTTTCTGATATTTCAATCACATGTAATATTATCCATTTTACAAGGTTGTTGGAGGATCCAGGTGGGATACTGGAGCTAAAAGGCTGTGAAACTTATTGTGCCCCATGCATAGATGAGATTTTTCTCATTTTTGTTGCCAAGATCGGGTTGTTTTCTGTCCCCTTCCTATTTTAAGCAGCATTACAGTGTTTAGAGGAACACAGAAAATATAACCAGCATCTCTGTGGGTAACTGCATAGTGACAGGTCACTATCTCTTGTCCTTCAATTTCAGAGGACACCAGTAAGCCATCCTAGGAAAGTCAACTAGGAAGTAGGAGGATCAAATGCATTTAGCCAACCTGTCTGTCACTCCCAGGCTCCGTCACACCTGTAGGAAGATCACCCAGGCTGATGGTGGTTCCAATGATGATGAGCAACATGTGAGGTCCAGACTATGCTGGAGTAGAGGTGGGGTAAGTAGTAAATGAAGCATGGTTTTTAGAGATAGACAGCAAATGCATATTCTTGGTGCTTCCTTAAATGTCCCCTCCCATGAATGTCTTTCTGGACCACAGTGTCTAAAGTAGTCCTCCCCTTGTCACTACTTTTTAACTCTGTGCCTTGGTTTCCCTTTTAAAATGAAGATAATAATTATATTTTTTTTCTTGGATAATGGAAAAGATTAAATACCTAATACCAATAAAAATTTTTAAGTGTATGATGCATAGTATGTATCAGACATTAGCTTTTATCAATATTATCTAATCATCATATCCTTTTAGAATATTTGATATCTAGAGTATTGTCTTAGTTATTTACTTGTTTGCATGCTTATTATCTGACTATCACATTAAAAGCGGTGCTTCAGTTATACTCCCTCTTAGTATATTAACTGATATTTCACAGAACATTCACTGGATGAATTAGTAAGTGATTTAATGAGCCACCAGTTAATGAGTTAAAGTGTAAACAGCCATCATGTTCTCTAGACACATTATCTCCCATATACAAAGAACACATTTGAAGGACGAAGTCTCTTACCTGAATTTTAAGCATTAAGAAATAGTGATATGGAAAAAAATCCAGTAACTTGTCCATAGAGGAAGGGAGTGAATTGGAGATTAATCATTTACCACATTCTGGCTCTACACCAGTCATCATAAGAGGGCCACTGATTTACCCAATCCTCCAGCCATCCATTTCACAAATATGTAGTAAGTTTTTCTCTGGGCTTCCTATCCCAATCCACAAGAAGGAGCTATCTCATTCCTACATCAGCCCACATCTGCAAGTTTGACACGCCCATGTGAAAGCCATGCTCAATGCAAACAAGAATGAAGAAGAGGCAAAGGGGTAACAGCACCCCAAAGTGAGACCTGAGTATGGCTGGGTCCTTTCCTCCTGTGACATCTGACTGTAGATCATAGATGACTGTATGATCAGATTAAATTGTCCCAGCACCACGCTGTCTGGGCCAGCTTTGTCAGCATGGAAGTACAGCTTGAAGCTTTGTTTGTTCCAATGGAGGTGCTGACAGCCATCACCACAGTGGGGATTTGTCATCCATGACTTCCCATTCATTTCCTAATCAGTCATCACATTTTGTTCAAGCTTAATGCTGACCTATTATATTTAACGCCACATTCCACAACAAAATTCTACCGCTGCCTTTATTACAGGCAACCAGCATGCTCTTCCCTTTCCCTGACTGCTGCAGCACAGGCTGGGAACTGAAATTTCAAGGATACCACCGCCCTCCAGTTGTATAGGAGTCCTGACTTCTACACACATCATTTCCCTTTGTCCACTCCTTCTGCTTCATTCCTTCCACAGCACCAAGATTACCTGAATTACTGAGAGGCCTAAATAGCTCAATGCCCAGGCTGCTGTGTTATCAGGATGCCTCCTTGCTCCCACAAGTATTTGTGTCTCTGTCTCTGTCTTTCTCTCTCTCTCTCTCTCTCTCTCTTTCTCTGTCTCTCTGTCTCTATGTCTGTCTCTCTCTCTCTTTCTGTCTCTTTCACATCAGTCTAAACTTCTACTTCATCAACTCTAAATTAGGAGAATTAGCTTTGTTATCCCTTTCTTTTCTAAAATTATACTATCTGAAGTTTTCCAATGATTCCCAAATGATGGAGTCAGAATTATAAAATGTCTGAGATGAAAGATATATTTAGAAATCCACTACAGTACTCTCATTTTTCATAGTTTAGTGTTACTTTCATCATTTTTGTCACATTGCTACACCATTCTATTATTCATTCAACTATATTCTTAAACTCACTTTTTAAAAATATATGCATTTCAGTGGGATTCCTTGTCACTAACATGAGCAGAAAACCTTAGCCATCTGCTACAAATATAATAGGTAAATGAAAATAAAAAGAGCTAAGAAAATTCTAGCTGGGCACTTGTGTCTGCCCAAGGATCCCTTTTGAGCTGTTGTCCTTCCCTGTTGAAATGACAGCAAAAGAGATGCTGGTGTCATGCTAGCAGCAAAGAAAATTCTCCTGCCTCCATCACAATGGAAAATGCCACATTTCTCCTCAAATGTGTTGTCACTGTGTAGCAGAGAGGCTGATGTTACCCAAGATCACCCAGCAACTTCACTCTCGTGAAATGTCTTCACTATTGTTCTTTAGATTCACTACTACAATTAGCCCATCCAGGCTCCAAACTGCCACCTCCTGCATCATTGTCATCATCTTCCCATGGGCTCACTGCAGGAGCGTAGGGGAGGAAAGCAGAATGCTCCCAAATGCACACACTCCGAAGCACAACATGCTCCCAAACACTTGTTCAACAGCACAGTGCCTTCCCTGACCTCGGGCTGGTCTGTGCTACTGCTTTTTCTAAAGGAACCATGGCCCACAGACAACAAAGAGCACCTTCCATTGAGCTTTTGGGGAGTTCTTCAAGCGGCTTCCCTTTCTTCCTTTCCTCTTTGTAGTCACTAGGGGAGCATGGAGCAGGTGGGCCACCCGTGTGGGAGAGCAGCTACAGAGACTGCTGGAAGAAGGGGATGAGAGGCCACCTTCATTCGGCAAGGTACAAGGAAGTATCGCAGTGTTTTCTCTTTGGACCCAGCCTGGCTCCTAATTCCCATCCTATCATTTTCCAGTGATACGAAGTTGCCCAGATTACTCAGCTCCTCTGAGTTTTGCTCTTTCTTAGCAGAATTGTTCTAGCTACCCTCAGGCGACCAGGGTGTTGTGAGCACATGAAGAGTCATAGCAGGCAGAGGCGAGTTGCATATATAAACATTGACCGAGCACCCAGTCTCTTCCCCTTTTACCTTCTTTTTGTTCATTCTGAAATTTTTCATGGAGGTTCAAAATTCTAGTCTTTTTACTTGTTTGTTCGGTGGTTTGTTTTGCTTTCCAAATCTTGAGTCTCATCTGCAAAATGAAAAAATGAGCTTTGAATTTCCATAATTTAACTTTTGTTTTCTATGACTTGATTATGGCAAGTGATGTATGGAAGCTGAGTAGAATAACAAGGAGGGGCATCAAGAAGAGAAAAAGGACTTTACACCTGCACACCCAATGATCAGCCCCTTTTGAATAGTCATTAGCAGCCTGCTGGAAGCTTCAAGTCCCCTAAAGATTTTGGGGATGAGAGAGTAACACCATGAATCTAACAAATGTGGTGCATTTTACGTATACATTTGAATTAAGGAATTCTTGGTTTGTTTTGTATACCAAACTGGCAAAAAGGGGGAAAGTGCAAAGATAAACAGAGCAACACCTCCCCCTGCTGTTTTGATGGTGAATAGCAGTAGAGATACGGAAATATTTTATTCCACCATCCTATGAAAACACTAACTGCCACCCTCAAAAACTAAAACGCTTGCAAACCATTCCCTCTGTCCAAGTATTTGAATTTTCAGGTATGCAGTTTCCCATCCAAAGCAATT
>PVIR01046824.1:0-10089 GCA_004026965.1 Petromus typicus
AAAAACAAAAACAAAAACTAACAGAACAAAACAAAAGCAACAAAACAAACTAAAAATATTTTAATATGTGTACTTAGCATGTAGACTTTATTTTTCAAAAATGGAAGATACTTTGCATAATTACAAAGTATAACTATTATTTAATGCTATGTGAACAAAACAAATTATATTTATATCTGAATAAAATTGTATTATTCATATATTACTCATATTTGAAAAATATGAAAAAGTTATTTTGCTTTGTTTTTCGAGATAGTCACACTCTGTAATTCAGGCAGGCCTCGAACTCACAGCGATCCTCTTGACTCAGCCACCATGCCCACTAATATAAAAATGTCTAATGGTACTATTATTTATTACTTTTTTCTTTTATTTATTGTTAGAACTTCCAGCCCTAAAGCTATTTGAAGGTGAGAGAAAATGACCTTAAATAAGTGAACCTGCATTTAAGAGAGACATGTAAGTAAGTAACTCAAAAAACAATGCCACAAGATACTTGTGGCTCTGTAATTCTAAGGGAACCACTGGGAAAGCTATCGTTTTAAATTTGCTGAGTGCCTGGGGTACTGGACGGCCTCTACACAGTATGAAAGGCCTCCTTCCGGTCAAAGCACTTATGAGCCAAAGTTTCTGTTCATTCGGACTCAGTTATAAAGCACCCTGTACACTGCCATCTCCCACTTTTTTGGCATAGAAACAAGGTTAAGACTGTACCCGAAAACAGCACTGTAATACGCTTAAGAAAAGCTCTCAGGGAATTGTGTAGTTCCGGGAGGGCGAGAAAACCGGTCTCACAGCCCCTTTTCTTCCTCATTCAGCAGCACTTAAGGAAAAAATTCACAATAGAAGTTCAAACGGTCCATAGAAGTCCAGGCAAACTTGCATTTCTGAGAGGCTTCCTAGGGGACATCCTCAAATTCCTCCTCTCCCCAGAGCTGGCAGAAATTGCTGGACTACCGTGGACGCATCAAAGTGCTGATGAAAAATAGGAATGTCTTGCAGATTTGGGAATATGGAACCTAAAATCTGCCTTTGCCACCGTCTCACTCTTTTCGGCGCTTCAGTGGCATCTGTTTAAAGCCTCTCCAGAGTACAATTGTAGTTAAATTCCAAAAAAGATTAGCTGTTATTTTAACTCAGTACAAAAAAGGCATATGATTCTACAATTCCAAAGACAGAAGTTCCAGGACTACACATGCCCCTTTGCTCAATCGCATCCACGAACATCCTCATTGCATACTGTACCGGTGCACGAGGTCGCAGAGTTAATGGGGCGCTGGGTCCCGGGGTGAGGGCTGTGACAGCACCTTCAGGGTTCCTGCGCGGGTGTCTGCAGGCCCGGCAAGGGTCGGGGCAGCAGGGCTGCACAGGCCCAAAGTCTGAGCCCAGCTCTGCCTCAGTCTGTGTGACTACACGGTCCCACCGGCCCGTGCTCCTTCTTCACACGCCGGCAGGCCCTACGAGAGTCTCACTTGGCGCGAATGCCGGGGAGAACCGAGCCACACTTCTCAGAGCCCACCGCCAACACAGGGGTCAGAACACACAGACCCGCGGAGGAAGTTGGGAACCTAGGCGCTGGGCGGTCGCCCAGGGGACGGGGGCGGGGTTGGCCGTGGGCGTCGCGCGCAGATTTCACCGCAGATTGGCTGAGCCGCTCCGACTTCTTTATGGCGTCATCGCGTACCTGCCTGTGGCGAGGCCCCGTGCTCATGACGTCACATGTTATCAGCCAATCGGCGGCGCCAGGCGGCGGGCCCCAGGGAGGGCCGCGGGCCTTTTTTGTGAATGAAGCGCCGCGGAGCGTCCTTCGGGGGTCTCAGGCGCCGGGACGTGTGCTGCTTGCCCGCGCGGCTCCGTCCGCAGCAGCACCGTCGGCGGCCGCGGTGGGGAGGAGGGCGGCGGCGGCGTCGTGCGTGTGGCGGGGCCGGCGCGGGCCATGGTGGCGGCAGCGGCACCCTGACGCGCTGCGGCCGCCTCCATGAAGCGGAAGGGTGAGCGGCGGCCAGGATGGGCCGCGCCCCCCTGCTCTCTGCGCTGTTCGGCGGCCGCACGCGCGGGGAAAAGGAGCCGCCGCGCAGATCCGCGCGAGGACCTGTACCTGGACGTCACCGGTGAGCTCCCTAGCCCCGGCGGACGGGGTCACCTTCCCAGGCGCGGGCCCGGGCCCGTGCCGGCTTCTGCGGGTGCGTGTGGTACGGGGTCCGATCAGACCGATGCCCAGCCTGTTGTGCCCCCTGCCGCCGCTCAGTCCCCTCCCCGGAGTCCCGGGGGCCCTCTTACCTCTCTGGCGCTCCTTGAAGGAATGAGAGTGTCACGTCGGAGGCTGCCTCCGCGTGTTGCCTGCCCAGAGTTGTCACTTTGAAGAAACCTGGGCTGCCGTACCTCGCAGGTCGGCACCCTGCGGTGGCACTACTCAGGAGCGCCGGTCCTGCAGTTGTAGAAGATTAAATCAGGCCAGTTGTGCAGCTGTGGGTCTGTCAGGAGGGACGCTGAACCGTGCGAAGGCATTTGGTGGAGCGATCGAAGTACGCGGTTACGCGGTGTGAACTACTCGACCCGTTAGCGTGTGGAAGGCATTTGCGAGGTGCCGGGATCGTTGGCCTCGGCGTGATTTTTTTTTTTTTGAGTGAGGGTCTCACTAAGTGGCCCACGCTGGGGTTGAATTTGGCATCCGCGCCTCTCAGTCTCTCAGAATGCTGGTCTCCCTGGCGTGCATCAGCGCCCCTTGCTACTTGTGGGGGTTTTATGCACTGTTTCCCGCCCTTACCTCTAATAAGCCAGGTAAGCTGAAGGTGAGAACATTAATTAAGCAAGAGTTCAGACAAACACAGGTACAGTACGAAGTAGATTTTAGGCTGATGAACAGCCTGGAAACTAAAGTTTATTTTAAATTATATAAAATCAAAACAGTTAGATTACAAGCTCCGATATTGGAAGACGCTATCCCCAAGGTAAGATAGCTCTGAGAGACCAAGGGTTGTGGTCAGTTTCCCCTGGTATTTCTCCCCGTGTCCCTCTGCGATAGTCTCGGTTTCTTGGGAAAAGTGCTGCTCTAAAACAGTCTGTTTGGGGCTGATATTCAAGATAAAGTAACCACAGAGCCCAACTTACTTTTTACTTTCGTTACTGTTTGTGGTGGAGAAGGCTTTGAGGCCTTGTGCTCTGTAAAAGACAGCTGGATGCTGCCTTCCCAACTTATTTTTCTCTCTCTCTCAGTCATCGATTCCTTGATTCTTTAATATTTTCATTAGAAGCTTGTAAAGGCGTGAAAAGATTTTCAGAACTGCTTCAGAAAGTGGCAAGAAGGGTGGGATAAATGTGTTCAAAGCAAGATATACTCACAGGGGGATTAATGGCAGTGTGCTTTTTAGTGATCAGCCCTTGGATAAATTTTGTGTCTTTATCTGGTCATTTTTACCCCTTCGATTTTCCATGCATCTTACAGGTTTCTAGAAATTGTGCCATACCTGCAAGAACAGCTCTTTTTTTCAATGGCCATAATACCCTGCAGAATCATGATTTATTTAGTGGTAGTAAGTGGAGGTCTGAGGGTTTGTTAGTTCCTCTTGCAGAAATCTCTGTGCTACATGACTGCTTACATGAATGTATTTCTAAATTCATAGAAGTAAAAATAACAAACCAGAGTATGTGTGGATTTATCTGTTTATAAGTGAACTCTGGACTGTTCCAAATAATGCTGCTGTTAAGTTTCTGCATGAATATGTGTTTTTAGTTGGGCACAAACCGAGGCATGAAGTTGTTGGCTCGCGTGGTAACTCAATGTTTTGTTTCGTTTTTTGATGATACTGGCACATGATCCCAAGACCTTCACACGGAACTGTGTGCTCAGTCCTTTTTGATTTTAGCTTTTGAGATAGACTCTCACTGATTTGCTGTGTATCCCAGATTGGGGTCAAATTTGCCATCCTCTCGCCTCTGCCTCTTGCTTGGGCTTCTCAGATTTTTTGGCAATTTGTTTAATCTGTAAATTGAATTTATATAGATCCCAGGCTATTTGGGGGTGTGTGAATTTAATATATGGTTGTTTATGTCTTATTTTTCTTTTGTGATCCTGTGGTGTATATTCAGTAAGCTTAATGCTTAGCCAGCTAGAAGACTGCACTGGACCTTCACTGCCTAGGAACCTACCAGCCAATTGGGGTTTAATTTCCAACCAGCCTGATTACCTGGCCATTCGTTGTTCTTCCCAAGGACCCGACATGTTTTGTTTTGTTTTTTTACTTGAGTTTTTCCCTGGTACAATTCATGAAGAAAAGAACATAAAGACAAATGCAAACTACATACATTAATATTACAGAAACACTGAGTAAAGATTTGAGTAAGATATTACTACTAGTCAAGGAAATCACAAGATAGGGTTTTCTGTTGGATTTGGAACGAAATGATTAAAGATAGAAGAAATAGCAAAGAAAAATTGGCTAGATGCAGGCAGATATTTGATTTTTTTATAAACCTTTGTAATCTTAGACATCATAATTTTTTTTTCAATTTTCGCAACCTCCAGCACCCTTCCTTAAGTAAAAGTGTACATTTTCCTTTCCTCTTTCCTTTCTTTCTTTTTCTTCCTTCCCTCTCTCCCTCTTATCCTCCCTCCTCCTTCCTTCCTTCATTCCTTCCTTACTTCCTTCGAGTTTGTTTGTTTGTTTTTGTTTCTTTGGTACCAGGGATGAACTCAGGACTTTGAGCTTGCCTGGCAGGCACCAGAACCACTGACTGAGCTAAATCCCTGGCCCTTCTTTCCTTTTCATTAATAAGAGGAAACACATTTAAAAAGAGTCTTAACATTACTTTAAAAGACTCTAACATTGTTTAGTCATTTATAGGATTCAATAGGGCAGCTCTTTGATTCACCTTGTTATTTTTAAAAATTGTGATTAGTAAAGAAAATTGGTATTTACTGTTGTCTAAATGATTCTTGTTAGTTTGCTGTACATTTCTTTACTTTTTAAAAGAGTTTTTTCAGTGCCTGCCCTGATTCAGCTTTTAAGAAGTGTTTATAGCGGGGCCGGGGAGTTAGCTCTGTGGTTCCGGCGCCTGTCCTGCAAGCGCAAGGGCCCCGGTTCGATTCCCCGATAACCACATAACAATACTGGGTGTGGGTCTCCGCACCCAGCAGCAACCAGTACCACAGACCACAGTGCCGGGCGTGGTGGCTCACGCCTGTAATCCCAGCACTCGGGAGGCAGAGGCAGGAGGATTGTGATGTGAGTTGGAGGCTGAGCTCAGGGCCAGCCTAAACCACAAAGCGAGACCCTGTCTCCAAAAACCTAAAAAAAAAAAAAAGTGTTTATAGCAATAAATAATTTTATGGGGGAAACCTTAGTGAAGGTCATGACAGTGCACTGTGTATTGATCTGTGAAATCATTTACAGGATTGCCTCCTTCTTTTCTTTTTAGGGTCTTTAAAATTCACAGCAGACATCATTAGACAGGGAAAATTCATTCACTAATCCAAGAAGTATTTATTGACTGCTTACTATATAAAATAGTCATCCATATTCATTGTCTGCAGTGATAGAAGTATACATAGAGCTCCTGAGTCAGAAAAATAACCTCATTTTTTGTCATTTCCTATGATACTCATTAGAGTTCCAGGAAATGAAAGTCGTCCAAGTATGCAGTGTCCAATTTATCTTTGTACATTTAAATTAGTGCAAAGTATGAAGTTTTGCATGTTTAAATCTATAGCATCTTCACTTCTATGACTTCTGGCTAGTTATCTGCTTCAAATCTTATTCCTTGGACACTCCAGGGTGATGAAGGGAAGTGGAATAATTATGTTGCGGAAATGGCACCAATGCCAGGGAGTTGCCAGGCAGACAAGTTGCGATTGCTATGTGCCCCTGAGCGGGAGACACTGGTATGCAGCCAACCCCGGCATCGTGTCATTTCAAGGAGAGCTGGGCTGAAACTGAATTGTGGATTTTTAGAATGGAAGGAAGATAAGGATTTAGAATGGATGGGAAAGAAGGACACTTGCTGAAAAGTTCTGATCGCCTTCGGAAATCTCTGACTGATAGGACAGGTGGATGTGTGCTTCTAAGCATTGTAAGCTAGATGTGGTGCCCCAGGCCTGTAACTTCAGTATCCTGGAGGCTGAGATAGAAGGATTACCTTGTGCTTATGTCACCTAGGTAATAATCAGTTCAAGGCCAGTTTGAACTACTATGCTTGCCTCAAAAATAAAAAACTCCAAACAAGAGAATGTCAAAAGATCGTTTATAGATAATATAATCTGTCATTTTTCCCTGCTAAGAAATCCAAGTTCCAGAGAAAAGTGAAATAGCCAAATTGATGGTATTTTTCTGATAAAACTTTACCTGATTTCAGGCCAAGCATTTAGCTTAGTGATTCCGGCTCCTGCCTTGCACGCACAAGGTCTTGAGTTCAATCCCCAGTGACCACATACCACAATGCAGGGCATGTAATACCAGCACTCCGAAGGCAGAGGCAGGAGGATTGCTGTGAGTTGGAGACTTGCTTGGGCTATGTAGTGAGCTCAGGGCCAGCTTGAACTATAAAAGCAAGACCCTGTCTCAAAAAACTAAAAAAACAACAAAAAAAATCCTACCAGATTTTTAGATCCCCGCCCCCATCCCCAACCTGTGCCTGGTACTGGGGAGAGGACTGTTCAGGTGGAGCTGTGTCTCCAGCCCTTTTTGTACTTTTTATTTTGACACAGAATCTTTGCTAAATTGCACCTGCTGGGCTCAAGCTTGTTTTTTTTTTTGTTTTTTGGGGGTTTTTTTGAGACAGGGTCTCAGTTTGTAGTTCAAGCTGACCCTGAGCTTAGCCTCAAACTCACATCACAGCAATCCTCCTGCCTCTGCCTCCCAAGTGCTGGGATTACAGGCGTGAGCCACCACGCCCGGCACTGTGGTACGTGGTACTGGTTGCTGCTGGGTTTGAGTCTCCACGCCCAGTATGGTATGTGGTTACTGGGGATCAAACCCGGGGCCCTTGCGCTTGCAAGATGGGCCAGAACCACTAAACTAAATCCCCAGCCCCCTGGACTAAAGCTTTTGATCCCCTTGTCTCAGCTCCCAAAGAGCTGGTTACTTCTGTCAGCAGATAAGACATAAAGCTGGTTCACAGAATTGTATATATATGACTTCTTGAATATGTGCTAGTTCTGGGCTACTTGAGCAAGTAGGCTCATGTCTGTGAAGATGAAATTTTTATGGTTTTGAGGATTAAACCCAGGCCCTTTACACTGAGCTATTGTCTCATTTTTTTTTTTTTTTAAGGTTTTTTGAGACAGGGTCTGGCTTTGTGGTTCAGGCTGGCCCTGAGCTCAGCCTCCAACTCACATCACAGCAATCCTCCTGCCTCTGCCTCCCGAGTGCTTGGATTACAGGCGTGAGCCACCACGCCCGGCACTGTGGTATGTGGTACTGGTTGCTGCTAGGCGTGAGTCTCCACGCCCAGTATGGTATTGCCTCATTTAAAAAAAAATTTTTTTATGTTGAAACAGGGTCTTGTTAAGTCTCTTATGTTGCCTGGGCTGTATATGAACTTGAATCCTCCTGCCTCAGCCTCCCAGAGTACTGGGATTATGGGCATGCATCATCAGGCTGGCTGTAAAGTTGAATTTTAAGAGATGAATAATTAGGAAGTCTGAACAAGTGAACAAAACAAATACATAATTCAATTACAGCCTCAATTTTTCTAGATATATCATTCATCCAACAAGTGCACAATGAGTAGTACTTTGAATGGCTAAAACTATGGCACTGTGGGGATGCTCTCTGCATTCATAGGATTTCTTTCTTCTTTTTTTGGGGGGGGTACTGGGGATTGAACTCCGGAACTTGGGCTTTCAAGGCGGGTGCCAGAACCACTGAGCTAAATCCCCATCCCTTCCATAGGATTTATGTTTGCAGTGTTAATGGAGAAAATCACATTTAAGAGAATCTGAGGGACAACTAGGGAATCGGTCATATGAGGTGGACTTTGATGGAAAAGCTCGTTTTGTGAGGTCAGCTAAGCTCCGGGCTAGGCAGGAAGGCTGGGGGAAAGCTGGTCTCTGCCTGTGTTGGAACTGAGCACAGTGGATTATTAGTAACCTTTTGGAGCTCTGGTTTCATATATCAGATTTGCCATGAAAATGGACCAAAGGGGACGTGTGGAGTGCTTGGCCTGGAGTCCAGACCTGCTGGGCTGAGGCTGGGCGGTATCCTGCTGGTCCAGGGGTGACAGCAGTGAGGTGTCCTGTGGGCCTCGGTGCAGGCAGAGGTGCTAGCTGGGCTTGGGAGGCTTTTTTCCAGCTTGGAAACAAAACGTTTCCCTCACCCGAGTCGCTGCACCAAAGGCTGAGGGAAGCCGCACAGCGGAAAGGCGGCGCGTCCCGTCTGGCGCTCAGGAGTCCCCGCGGGGACCTCCAGAGGAGAAAGCTCGGCACCGCCTCCAGCCTTCAGCAGCTGCGCTGCCTCGGCAGAACTGTTTTCCTGTTAAAGGTTCATTATAACGAGAAGAATAAACCAAGGCTGGGACTTCGTTCCTGACTCTTGTGCTGTTGTTTGGATTATTTTGCAAGGGATTGTAGGTAGGATGAAATCGCAGCCTGATTTATAGGGGTGAGTGCCTGATAAAAAGGCATCCGGATGCTCCTGGGGGAGCCACCGGTAGCCAGGGAGAGGAAATAAACACATAGGACCTTCTCCTTTACCGGATAGAACACATATTTTGCAGCGTGGTTCATTTCAAGCGTGACTGTGCCGGGTTTGTCCATTTTAAGAGCATTCCGCGGATGAGTTTTGAAAGGTTTGTCAGGGGCGATGAAGGACAGGACTTTTTGTGTGTAACACCCATTGCTTTTAAGAGGCCTTTTCCATACTTACTGTATAGCACAGATACAAGTTAGTATAAATAAAATTCTATCTCTGAATCTAGTTTTTACTGCACTGAGGAAAATTAAATTTTATTAACCAGCTTTTTCTCCTTCCCATCTTATCAACAGTGTTTTTCAGCTAGGTAAATCATTTAAGATATTTTGCCTGAAAGTAATAATCTGTAAGTCGAAATGAAAAATGTGGATATTTTGTTTATCTAAGCATCTCAAAGCTATGTCTCCTTTTTTTGCTGAGACGGAGTCTGACTTTTTGTACTTAAGGCTGGCCCTGAGCTCAGCCTTGAACTCACAGCAATCCTCCTGCCTCTGCCTCCCTAGGGCTGGGATTACAGGCGTGAGCCACCACACCGGGCACTGTGGAATGTGGTTCTGATTGCTGGTGGGTGTGAGTCTCCAGCTATGTCTCTCTTATTTAAAAATATTTTTTTGAGATAGGGCCTTCCTACGTAGCTCAGGCTGGCCTTGAGCTCATGGCAATTCTCCTGCCTCAGCCTCCTGACAAGTGTCCTTTTTGGCAGTGGCACATTTATGAGAGAGAGGAAGGAGTGTAGGGGTTGAAGTGGACAAAAGTGAAGCAATTGAATCGGACAGAGAAGCTGGTCCAGCAGGAGCTAACGGATCTTGCCATATTGTTTTCTTCGTTCTTTGGTTTTTAGCTTCCAAAGTTAGTCATTTAATTTCTGTTTTTTTAAGAAGCACGACTTTGCCATAGAAAACATTTCTCAAAGTAAAGTTGACCCTAAGCTTCCTGAATTCCAAGATCTTAAGCTGGAATTTGTACATCTCACCTGGATTCCTGTTTATTTGAAGGTTTTACCTCTTCTCTCCCTTTTTCTATAGCTTTTCATGGAATGTGCCTCCACCAAAGGGGCTCAGATCCTGGCTTACTTTGCAGTCCTCATGGTTTTCACAGTGCAGAATTTCATGATAGTTATGCTTCCTGGTGCATCCTTTCCTGTTTCTTATGTCACATTGAGTCATAGTTGGCAGCTTCATTTTCTGTCACTGTAAGTGCCTTTGATATGTTTATGACTTAAGTTGAACTTTGTCTTCCTATGAAAAGTTCCATTGGTTTGTGTGTAGATAATAGGACAGTAGTACCTCTGTTCACTCACTTAATTCTTTCTACTTGCAGAATGTTGCCAGGAATTGTAAACCGAGGTACTATTGTACTGAAAGTGACTGTTGTGCATCTTACTGGGTCGATTGTTTTTTGT
>PVIR01046825.1:0-10090 GCA_004026965.1 Petromus typicus
TGCCGGCTTAGAGCAGCAGATTTCACCACCCGGCCAGTCACTGCGTGCTAGTCAATAAACGCAACTCCTTGTGTCCCTCCACCCTCCTCTGCTGCAGCGTGGGAAAGGGTGGTTCGCCGGCGTGAGGGTTAGGAGTAAGCCCTCTCCTAAATTCAGCAGGCCCAACAGTCCCGCCAAATCGAGGTCTTGAGTCTGAAGCCGTGTTTCACTTGGCTTGGACGCATAGCCTCCTGGCTCCTGAAGCTGTGGACTCAGACACTCTGCTGCGTGGCCCAGAGCCCTGCCTGCCAGGAAAACACAAGGACTCATCCTCTGAGAAATCTCAGAAGAGCAGCAGTCCTCGCGCAGCAGCCAAGAAGACAAAGGCAAGGCTAGTTCTCCTCTCAGGACCACGGCATCAGGGTCCACAGCCAACCTGGCCAGGACATCTGGGAGACAGAATGTGGGGACAATTCCCAACTCCTCACGGGACAATTGGGACAGAGAAAGCCCCCTGGGTTCTTGGGCCCAGAAACAGCAGGTCTGCCTGGGACAGGGCTTGTGATCTTCTGTGTTAAACTCATCCTGAATTTGGCCACTTCAAAGACACTAAGGATAAAACAACACATTTTCTATCAGCGTTTAAAAATGTAAAGCTAATTGAAAAGAATGAAATAAATCTCTACACACTGATAGGCAACACTCTAAGAAACACCAAAGTTACAATGCAGTGGAATAATATGCTATCATGTGCATCAAAAGAGGCATCAAGAGCTGAGGATTTAGCTCAGTGATTCTGGCATCTGCCTGGCGAGCACAAGGTCCAGAATTTGACCTCAGGTAACCACACACCACAATGCTGGGTGTGGTGTCTCATGCCCATAAACAATCAGTACCACACACCTCAAAGGAGGTGGGGTGGCTCATGCCTATAATCCCAGCACTGCAGAGGCAGAGATAGGAGGATTGCTGTGAGTTCAAGGCTTGTCTGGGCTACATAATGAGCTCAGGGCCAGCCTGAAGTACAAAGTGAGACCTTCTCTCAAAAAAAAGAAAAAAAGAAAAAAAGAAAAAAGAGGCATCAATATAAGAACATGTATTTAAATAGACATAGTCTCAGAAGGCAGAAAAACCTTGCTAACGGGGGGAGACATAGAAACCTCAAGGGCTCAAAACTCATTTGAAGGGCCAGGGATTTAGCTCAGTGGTTCTGGCGCCTGTCTTGCAAGCACAAGGACCCAGGTTCGATCCTCGGAAACTACATACAATACTGAGCGTGGAGACTCACCCAGCAGCAACCAGTACCACATACCATAGTGCCAGGCATGGTGGCTCACACCTGTAATCCCAGCACTCGAGAGGCAGCGGCAGGAGGATTGCTGTGAGTTGGAGGCTGAGCTGAGGGCCAGCCTGAACTACCAGGCGAGACCCTGTCTCAGAAATCTTAAAAAAGAAAGAAAGAAAAAAAAAAAAAAACCTCATTTGAAGATTTCCTTCTATCTGACCAATTTTGTATTTTTGAATTTTTAAAACTGAGAAGTCATACACATTCTTTAACTTAAATAATAAAGTAAAATTCCAGAGAACATTAAAAAGAAGAATAAGAAAGGAACTAAATGATTCAAATATAGAATGAATTTAATGTTTAGGCCAACTACCCTCCTGAACTACAGTAACACATTTTTGGTAGGAGAAGAACAAAAGAACTGATAAATGACCTCTTTGGGTTGTTAATAATAATAACTAACTTCAGATTGAAGAATTCCTTCCTTTCATGTGTGTGAGCTCCAAAAGGAGCTTAAATTAACTGGATGGGCTTCTGCAGTTTAATATCAAGAAGCCTCAGTTTCAAGCAAGGTCCTCAGATTGGTTTGCTCTCCCTTTTGAACAGTTTTGAATTGCTTGCTGTTTGCTGCTTATTCCACAAATAATTATCTTTTTCTGTTCAGAGAATGACACTGATCTGAGTGAGCCAACTAGATGTACAGGAAAAAGCATTTGATTCTAGCCACTTGCATTGCAGTACTGACTAGGACAAGGGGCATCAGAAGAAAAAAAGCAAACTAGAGGAAAAGACAAAAATGTAGAAGAAAAAGATAAAACCAGGAAGAAAGGAGAAAAGGATAAAAAGAAGAGGAATAAGAAAGTGAGAAAAAGAGATGAACACGATGATGATGATGATGATGATGAAGAAAAGGAAGAGAAGAATGATTTGAAGTCGGAGAAGAACACTAAAAAATAGAAAAGCCACTTACATTTGAGAGTCCAGACAAAATTCTGGTCATTTACTTTCTAATGCAATATGACTCCTATATTAAAGGTTTGATATTATATGGTTGGTACCCTTTTGTGCAGTTTAAATATAGTTGTTCCAAATATCACTACAAAGAAAAACACTATTTAGTACAAAGCTTATAAATCTTATATAATAATCCTTGTATTTCAAAGAAGTGAGTTATTCATTAGACTGCAATGCAATCAAAGAACATGGAGATGTCCCTGCAGTTTGAGGTACACCTCAATTAAACTAGTAAAAGTCAAGACAAGCAATTCAATACATTCCTTTTCTGGACTCCATCCACTTCTCTGCCCACACTGAGTGAGGGCTGCTGCTGCCTGGGCAGGTCTCTGGCTCACTTCTGGCCTGCCTTCTTCATAGCCCTGAGCTCCTGTGTGACCAGAGTGGCATGAGGACCCTGCAGAGACTCCATCTTCTTCTTGCCTACACTGACACTTGAGCCCTGACCTCTCATGAGACAGGCATGTGGGAAAGAGTCCCCACAGATTTTATTTACTTGTCTGCATACATTGAATAAGAAGAGCAGTAGTGCTGGGACTTTGGCAGAGGCCCTCAGTACATGACTGCCCTATCTGCCACAGTGAAAAAACTCTCAATGGAAGAGTGAACAAATCCTGTTGACTACAGCCATTGGTGAGTTTGTAGAGTCAGTCCTACCCATAGGACCCTGGAATCTTACAGAGTTGAAGCCTGCAGGAGTTCATTGAGCTTAAATCAAGCATTATAGCCAGAACTTAGACAGGGATGACAGCTACTCCCTGTGACTAGTCAACTCCAATCTTCGTAGTGCTGCCCACACTCTCTACAGGACACAGCAGATCCACACCATGAAGGGCCCTACTGATAATGTTTCTGGCTTTTTTGTTGTTGTTATTCTTTTTCTGTCCTCTTTTTCATTCTTCATTACTCTCTCATTGCTGAGAGGTTTTCTTCTCTCAACTGCTCTTATTTTTCAGGAAAGGGAAAATAGTTTCCTATTTTAACCTGTTGCCGCTGAGTACCTCTATTCTTTTGTTCTTTCATCCTCTCTTGTCTTCTGATCAGTATCAATTCCCAGAAGTTAATGCATTTCCACATCCCCTACTCTTTCTTTCTTCTCTACTACTACAAGAGAGTGAATAGAGTTTCTAGTGGTCCTGCTGCTGTTAGTCTGTTCAGTTTTGCATTTGTCCATTCTGTCTTTGTTCTCTAGCCTATATAAGTTTCCTGGGTTTGTGTGATCATTATATATCCTCTGATCCTATTTCTAATCGCTCCTTCTCCTTCTATCTCTCTGCCCACCCCCCATTCCCTGGGGACCTCTTATTCCCAAACGGTCATGCTACTATATTGAAAGACCTGTATGTTGTCTGCATATTTCTGGCTGGTTCTAAATTTTGGCATATGGTCACAGAACTAACTCATGAGGCTAAAGGTATCAGAATAATAATTGCCAAAGTTGGTCACATTTTGTGCTGTTTGATTCTGTTGATGACACATTATATTACATCAACTAAGGTGATGTGATGGTTCTGCCTAAGTATTTTTCATGATGTGTTAGAACTGAGATCACTTAAAGGCCAATACAGATCCAAAGAGGACAACCTGGAAGTAACCATCTCCTGAGTTTTCCAAGTATTAAGAAGAAAGAGACTTGCATTAAACATTAACCTGATAGCAGGCCAGGAATTAAACCAAAAACATCAGCAACACGAAGAAAATAGAAATGGGAAAAAATTTAAAAACCCAGACACAAAGATAATCACCACAGGGAAATAAAAAAAGAGAGAGAGAGAGAGAGAGAACAGAGCAAATCAAAGCTCGAACAACAAGCCAGTAACAAAAGAGAATCTAATAAAATTGAAATCAAAAATAATTTCCCAGATAAAAACAGAGATAGTGTTCAAAATGACAGATATAATTAATAACACTAAAGAAGAGATCAGGAATATGAAAGAATCTCAGATTAGAAAGATAATGGAATCTGTTAAACAGCTTCAGACAGATTTCCAGGAGATGAGAAACTGCAATGAAACTTTGAGAAATAGGATGAAAGAATGTAAAGGCCATATATCAGACACAGAACGTAGGATTGCAGCCAGTGAACAGGAAAGGAATAATTTATGGAAAATAACAAGGCACCATGAGAAATTGATCCAGCAGATGCTGATGATACAAAGAAGAATAACATAAGACCAACTGGAGTTAGTGAAGAAATAGGAAACAGGGCAAAAGATATAAAAGAACTCTTCACAGATGTAATGGCAGAAAACTTCACAGGAAAGGAAAAGAATTTGACATGCAGATAAGTGAGGCATATGGGACTCTTAAGTGGCAATGACATAAAACATCTGCACCTAGGCATATAATAATTAAGATTCCGGAAACACAACAGATGAACAAAATATTGAAAGCAGTCCAAAAACAACAAAAACAAATCACACACAAAGGAAAGATCAGAATCACAGAAGGTTTCCCAATGCAAACACACAAGTCAAGGAGATCCTGGAGTGAAGTATTGTAAGCCCTGAAAGAAAACAACCTCCAACATTGGCTAATGTATCCTGCAAAACTGTCCTTCAAAATTGACAGGAAAATTAGATACCTATATGACAAAGAACATATAAGAAACTTCACAAATACAAAATGTACACTGCAAAAAGTTCCAAAAAATAACCTAGAAAGAGATAGCGTCTCACAATCCCATGAGACCCAGCTGAGTGAACTCAATGGGAAAGGCGAGAAATAGGATGAAAGGGTCATAGGGTCATAGTGCCTTAAAATTGGAGATCAATAGCAAAAGAAATTCCAAGATCCTCACAAACTCATGGAAATGGAACAACACTCTCCTGAGCAATGAATGAATGAAAGCAATGAATGAAATGGAAAGAGGGAAAAGCAAAGAATAAAAGAGCCAACAGAGAAAAACATCATAACAAGGCTAAATCAGTACACATCAGTAATAAACATCAATGCCAATGGGCTAATGCACCAATGAAAAGACACAATCAGGTAGAATCGATTAAATAGAAAGATCCAACAAAATACAATATACAAGAAATGTGCCTAATTAATAAATCCATGCTAAAAGTAAAAGGATGAAAAACAGTAATGCATGTGACAGGAAATCACACAAAAAAAGGAATGGCTATCTTATTTGTGAACAAAACAGATTACAAACCAAAATTAATTCAGAGACAACACTACATCCTCAACTAGGGAAATACACAAGAGGAAGAAATGACATTTTTAAATATTTATGCACCAAATTCTAGTGTACCCAACTATGTAAAATGAATATTAATAGACATGAAAAGCCAAATAAACACTAATACAATACTAGTAAAGGACCTCAATACGCCACTGTCACAAATAGACAGATTAACTGGACAAAAATATCAATAATGAAATGCTTGAGCTGAAACCAAATTTTTTAAAAAATGGACTTGATAGATGTCTATAGAGTGCTCTGCCCCAAAAAGTCAAAATATAAATTCTTCTCAGGTGCTCATAGATCATTCTCCAAATTAGACCACATACTAGGTCATTGAGTATGTTTATATAAATGCAAATGAATTGAAGGTTTTCCCTGTGTATGATCGGGTCATAGTGCCTTAAAATTGGAGATCAATAGCAAAAGAAATTCCAAGATCCTCACAAACTCATGGAAATGGAACAACACTCTCCTGAGCAACCAATGGGTCACAGAAGAAATTAAACAGTTTCGACAATTAAATGATAATGCCAGTACAACATCCAGGTGTCTATGGGATACAATGAAATCAGTTCTATGAGGGGAATTCCTAGCAGTGAATGTTCATACTCAGAAAACAGAATGAGCTCAAATTAACAACCCAGTACTTAACCTCAAGCTGCTAGAAAAAGTGGAACAAGGAAAACCCAATGCTCATGCAAGGGAGGAAATGATAAGAATTAGAACAGAAATTAATAAAATGGAAACTAAGAGGATAATACAAAAAATCAACAGTTAAACAGTTGGTTTTTGAAAGAATAAATAAAATTGAGAAACCCTAATCCAAACTTATTGAAAAAGGAAGAAAATGGCTCAAATCCATGTCACCAGGAATGAGATGTCACAGATCCAGCAGAAATTCAGAGGATAATAAACACCTACTTTGAGAATTTGTGCTCCAATAAGATGGAAAATATAGAAGAAATAGATAGATTCCTAAACACATATGAACTTCCAAAGTTGAATGAAGATATAAAAATGCTAAACACTCCAATATCAATATGCAAAATGGAAAATCTAATTAAAAACCTACCAACAAAGAAAAGCACAGGTTCTAATGGCTTTACTGCTGAATTCTACAAGAATTCAGATGATTAGAAGAGCTAATGCCACTATTTCTCTAACTCTTTAATGAAATTGAAAATGAATCAATACTCCCAAGTTAATTCCACTTGGAATTAACCATTACATTGATTCCAAAACAATAGAAATATTCAACCAAAAAAGAGAATGACAGGCCAGTCTCCTGCACATTGATGCAGAAATCTTCCACAAGATATTGGCAAGCAGAATACAAAGGATCATCAAGAAGATCATACACCTGACCAACTTGATTCATCCCATAGATGCAAGGATGGTTCAACATGTGTAAATCAATAAATGTAATACACTGCATTAACAGACTCAAGGACAAAAACCATATGGTCATCTTAGTAGATACAGAAAAGAGTTCAACAAAATCCACCCCCACTTCATGATCAAAAAATTCTAAAACACTGGTATAGATGGTCTTTATCTCAAACTGATAAAAGCCATTTTTGAGAAACCAACAGCCAGCATCGTACACAATGGTCAAAAACTGAAATCTTTCGTGTTAACATCAGGAAAAAGACAAGGATATCCACTAAAACCACTCCTGTTCAATATAGTTTTAGAAACATTAGCAACAGCAATCATATTAGAGAAATAAATAAAAGGATAAAGATAGTTAAGGAAGTCAAACTGTCATTGTTTGCTGACCACATGATACTCTATATGGAAGATCCTGAAAACTAAGCCAAAATACTGCCAGACTTAATCACCTGATTTATTAGCATAGTTCAATACAAGATCAACACTCAAAACTCATTGGCCATGAACAAAGGACTTATTGAGACAGAGCTCAGGGAACTGATTTCTTTCAGAATAGTATCCAAAAAGAAGTATCAAAGAATCAATATAACAAAGGAAATGAAAGACCCCTACTTTGAAAACCACAGCATTCTGAAAAGAGAGATGAAACAGGATAGCAGAAAATAGAAAGACATACCTTGTTCCTGGGTAGGAGGAACCAATCATGTCAAAATGGCCATACTGCCAAAACTCCTATATACTTGCAACACAATTATGACTGAAATTCCAACAGCATATTTCAGGGAATTAGAAGAAATAATCCAAAAATGTATCTGGAACCACATGAAACCTACAATAGTAAAAGTTATCCTAGGCTACAAGATCTTGGCAGTGAGTATCATGATTCCAAAATTGAAACTATACTACAAAGCCACACTGATAAAAACAGCATACTATTGGCAAAGAAACAGACTGGAGAATCCGTGCAACAGAGTAGAAGATTCAGAAACAACTCCAGATGTATTAAACCACTGCATCTTCAACAAAGGTGTCAAAAAACCTTCAATGGAGGAAAGATAGCCTCTTTCACAAATGGTGCTGGAAATATTGGAAATATTTCAACCTGCTAATGATTAAAGTTAAGTCTCTCTTTTACTCTAGGCATTAAACTAAAATCAAAGTGGAATAGAGACCTAAATACTAAAACAGAAAGAGTGAACCTGCTGGAAAATTGTTTTAGAAGAACTCTTGAAGACATTGGCATAGGGTAAGACATTACAAACAAAACCTCAGCAGCATGGAAACTAGCTGAAAGAATCAAAATTGGCATATCATCGTACTACAAGCCTCTGCACAGCAAGAGAAACCACCAGTAGAGCAAAGACAACCTACAATATGGGAAAGGATCTTTGTTTGAGCTGTTGTTCAGACAAAGAGCTACTATCCAGATTATACAAAGAACTTCAAAAAATCAGACCTCCCAAATGTAAAGACCTTATTCAAAAACAGGCATCTGAAATGAACAGACTTTTTTTTTTTTTTTTCAGATGAAGAAGTAAAGGCAGCTAAGAAACATATGAAGAAATGTTCAACATTCTGGTCATTTGAGAGATGTGGATGAACAGAACGTTTGCTGCATCTCACTCCACAAGAATGGCTGTTGTTATCATGAAGTCAACCAACAACAAATGCTGGTGGGCTGTTGGGAGAAATGATCCCTTCTCCACTGGTGGTGGGAATGTAAACTGGTACAGCCACTATGGAGATCAATTTGGAGATTCCTTACAAAACTAGGATTCCAGGTCCCATCTAACACTACTTGGTATATATATTAAAGAATGAAAAGAATCATCACAGCGACATATGTGCACCCACGTTTATAGCAATTTTGCTTGTGATAGCCCAAATGCCCATCAACAGGAGACTGGATAAAGAAGATGTGGGTTTTTTCAAAATAAAATTAATATTATTCTACCATAATTTGAGTCATTTATACTGAAATGGATGTAACTTGAGGATATACTCCTAAGTGAAATAAATAGGACACATATGTGTAAAATACTGTATCTTTTCTCTAATATGAAAAAATGAATGTGTAAATGAATCACAAAATGTATCATAGGTAATGAAAAATAAGGGAAAAATGTGTAAAAGGAAAGGGAAAGGGTAGATAGGAGAAAGAAAAGAAAGGTAAGAAAAAAATTGATAACAAAGGAAACAAACCTTATGTATTTAGGGATTGGGGGTTTTAGGAGGGGAGAGGAAAAATGAAAATCAAAGTGTATCATGTACACAAATTCTCAAACTTGAATGTGATATAAAATTATGTATTAAATGTGCATAAAAGCAATCTAAAAGATAATTTCCTTTTCTGATGATCAGGAGTCCCTCTTTAGTGATGACAGAACAAAATGAAGACACATTTGCTTTTCTGTTTTGTTTGTTTGTTTGTTTGTTTTTTTCCTATCAGAGATTGAACTCAGTACTTGCAAGGCAAGCACTGGAACCACTTTGCTAAATCTCCAGTCCTAAGGAGCACTGGTCTTTGTTTTTGATACAAGAAAGAGGTCTTGACAATAACAGCTGGTAAAAGCCCCTTCTGTTATCCTCCCACCCTATTGGATGCAAAGCTCTTCCTATAGAGAAACTATTTTCTAACTGAACTGATTTTGTATAGTCAGATGTGGGCAAAGAGCGAGGCAAATGAAGATACGGAACCAGAAAGAGTTCTCAGAAGGTTTTCCAGGCCAGTGCTTATGAACTGCAACCAACTCATAAGTGTTTTCTATCATGGAGCATAGGAAAAGGAGGTTCTCCCTGTTCTTTAGGTTTGCCTGTGAGTGTGAGCTCTTTCCTGGCTTCTGTATCTTGAGAATGGTGTTTATGCACCCTACATCTGTAGCATTCTCCTTCTTGCTATGAGAAACATATGCAGCCTTCCGGTCTGCCTGTCCTTCCTGTTTTACACTACTTATGTTCCTAGCTTTCATTAGCATATGTTCCAGCCTGAAATTTAGTGAATTCACTGCATGCTTTGTTCCCATGAAGCATTATGCTTAGCAACCATTTCTCAGACACATCCACGGGTATTGTTGCTGGTTCTCATCCTCCCTCCACCAAGTCAGCATTTAGCCTAATATATCTGCATCTCATCCCCCTAAACCCACCCGTGCACTCTGGTGCCATTACCTTCCCCAGGCAGCTCTCTGCTGTGAGTCTTGTTACCTTGCTTCACAGTTCCAGGACAG
>PVIR01046826.1:0-10080 GCA_004026965.1 Petromus typicus
AATTTATCCAACACAGAATGTCCATGATCTAAGAGCTGCTCAGCAAATATAAGCAAGGATGCTGATAGATAATTTTCATGCATTTTTCATGGAAAAATACATATATACAACTATTATGAAAAACTATAAAATGGCAACTAAGTACAAGGAAAAATACTGAAAATCATTAATCAGCAGAGACTGCAAATCAAAATCACAAGAATGTAACAACCATCCATGTTAGAATCACTATTACCGAAGGCTAGTATAACAAACACTGAAAAGGATGTTAAAACGGAAGACACATTTGAAGGAAATATAAAGTATATGCTTCTCAAGTTCAGGTGAAATAGAGAGACCCTGTCTTAAAATACAAAATAAAAAAGAGGGTAGAAATTCCACCATTGATACAGGGGCAGTCTTCACTATCACAAAAATAAGCAAACACTGATCAAGGTAGAATATATCCTGGACCATATAACAAATTTAAAAATTCAAAAGAGTAAAATTCACATAATTCCTACTTAAACCTCCAAGAAAATGGATGAAAAGTCAGTAACTTGTAATTTTTGTTAACAAAATTAAAACATCATCTTAAAAATAACTAGGATCAGTTGTAAAGAAGAAAATGATCATGATAGTGATGATGATGAATATGGTTTTATTTCTATGAACTATCTCATATCCTACATGACAGAACCAAGGGGAAATTAAACAGAAACTTCAAACTACATAGATTAAACAACGCATTCTTAAGAAGCACATGTCTAAAAAGAAATCCCAATAGAAATTTTTAAATATTTTTAAATACATAAAAAAACAAATTTAATCTTGAAATGGAAGAATTTAGAGGCTGGAGATATAGCTCAGTGGTTCCAGCGCCTGTCTTGCAAGTGCAAGGGCCCAGGTTCAATCCCCGGAAACCACATACAATCCTGGGCATGGAGACTCACACCCAGCACCAACCAGTATCACACATCACAGTGCTGGGTGTGGTGGCTCACGCCTGTAATCCCAGCACTCAAGAGGCAGAGGCAGGAGGATTGCTGTGATGTGAGTTTGAGGCTGAGCTCAGGGCCAGCCTGAACCACAAAGCGAGACCCTGTCTAAAAAAAAAAAAAAAAGGAAGAATTTAGAAATGTCTGGAATGGGTTAGAACAAGCAACAAGATTAGATGCAAATAACTTTTGAAAGAAAACAGCAAAAAAAATCTAAAAATTAGCTTTGTAATTAAAGTTTTATCAAGATGTTTGTTTTAATATTTTGGTTGCAGAATCTATCTGAAAGACTAAACTTTCTTAAGACAAATGACCTTCTCATTCAACTTTAAATTGTGTTATTTGTTCAGCTTTATGGACCTAGTGTCCAGTTTCCTTATTTCAAGTCATCCAAACTTTGACGGGAAAAACAAGTCATAAGGCATCACTATCTTATATAAAGGACCCTCACCTTCACCAAGCATTGAATCTTCTCTCTACTTGAGACCTCTGCTTTACATAAATTGGTTCTTTCATTTGCCACAATGATCTTCATGCTTCTGCTTGTTGGGATGAGCGTGTGTAGCCTCCTGGTTTCAAGCCATAAGTCAGACTCATCATCTTGGTGTCAATAAGCAAGAGGAGGGGAGCTAAGAGTACCTTCGCTCTGGTTCTACACTCACATCATTCCTACTCAAGATAGAAATGAAATGTTTTCTCTTTTGGTGCTAAAAATCTCTGCTATCCTTTCTTATTAACATCAGTATGCTTAGTGGAAGTGATACATCAGAAGAAATATACTATAGAAAGTCTGCCAACAAAGGTATACACAGTTCAAGAAAAGAAAAAGACTACAGTGATCTTACAAAAGATGATATTACTGTTGCATGAGGAACTCTAGAGCATATCATATGACACAGACAACCCAGTGCACTTCTGCCCTTTCTTCAGAGCAGAAATTCAAAATGTACATTCAGGACTAGGGTTTAGCTCAGGGGCGCCACTGCCTGCCTTGAAAGCACAAGGTCATGAGTTGGATCCCTAGTAGCACAAAAAGAAAAAATGCACCTGCAGAAATCTCAGTGATCAAGGTGGCCAAATCAATAGTTCCCCATACTACTAAAAGTTTAGAAACTAACAAATAAAACTTTAAGCATCTCTTGTAATTTTAAAAGCCAAAAGTAACGTATTAACCACATGACATTAAAATAAATTAAACTAAAAAATTTATGTTTTTCTTTTCCTCAACTGTGTATATATTTTTCAGTAGATTCTGTATGCCACTTTTAGCAAAATTGAAACTTTATCTTGAAAACAACTAGGAAATATTGTGATGAAGATGATGATGATAATGATGATGATGATGATAATGATGATGATGATGATTATAATGATTTTATTTCAGGTGGACAATCTCACTTACTCCATGACAGGATAAGGAGAAAGAGAAGGTCACTTAGGGGTGGGTGGAATGCACAATTTGAAAATTATAATATATTCCACTTGATTTTTTTATGTTTTTTCATATCAAAGTGATTACTTACTTTTTGATCAGCATACAAATAAAGGCTACTGTATGGTGAAGCAATCTTTTTTTTCAGACAAGGTCTCATTTTGTAGTTCAGGCTGGTGTTGTACTCACTACGTAGACTAGGGAAGCATTCTACTCACACAAATCCTCCTGCCTCTGCCTCCCAAGTGCTGGGATTACACGCCTGAGCCACCAGGACCAGTACTATGGTATGTGGTTCTGATTGCTGGTGGGTCTGAGTAGACACATCAGCCATTGTTGTATGCAGTTACTGGGGGTCAAACTCGGGTCTTGAGCTTACAAGACTGTGCCAGAATCACTGAGCTAAATGGCAGGCCAAATGTGAAGCAGTTTTGATAATGAAAGTCACAGTGGATCAAGCTTCACACCTGCACCGATTTACACTACTGTTGGCACGAGTTCCTATTTGCTTCCTCCTCAACTGAATATTTTCTCATTTAATTGAATATTGAATATTGAATATTTTCTCATTTAAATGACATTAAATATTTTGAATATTTTCTCATTTAAATATTTAATATTTTCATTTAATATTTTCTCATTTATTGATTGAATATTTTCTCATTGAGATTGAATATTTTCTCACTTAAATTGAGATCGAATATTTTCTCATTTAAATGAGAGATTGAATATTTTCTCATTTAAATCAGCCCAGGATGATTATTGGGACAAGACAGACCCCAGAGTTCTTTTCATCTAACACTATCCCTTACTTTTCTCAGCTGCATAACGCACCTCTGAGGCTTTTTATTCAATGACCATATCCTCAATTCGTAAGTTTATTTTTTGACTTTCTTAATTATCACTGGTGTTGGATAAAATCAGTTGCCCAGAATAGAATTCATAGCAAAGAGGGAAACCTTATGTATGTAGCCCCTACTTCCCCTGAATTTTATTTGAAAATATTTCATATAAAAACTAAGAAGAAACATGAGAAGTGTTTAGCTGTTTCTCAAAATTTGATTATGTCTTTCTGCTTATGGTCATAGAAGATCCAAAAACCTCAGCCAAATAAGTACAGTAGCTTGACTGAATTGCCAGACTCAATATAGTCATGGGGTACAAGGTCAAGATCCAAAAAATCAATAGCCTTCTTATATACAAATAATAGACTCATTGACAAATAGGGAAAACAATTCCTTTCATAGTTGCATTTTATAAATGAAATATCTAGGAACCGATATAACCAATGAAGTGAAACACCTCTTCTTTGAAAAATACAATACTCAGAGAAAGGAGATCAGAGAGGATATCAGAAACTGAAAGGAGATTTCTCAGCAAGCAGGTCCTGGTAAGCACCATGCAGTTCTCATGGTGCCTCCCACCGCCTGTGAAAGGCATCTTTGTCATCGAGGCCTCCCCACAGGGCAACCAGACCTCCATTCTGCAGTAGGTGCGTTCTGCAGGTGAATCATGGTGAACACCACAGAGGTTAGACCATTTAGTATGATGCTGGCTGTTGGTTCTCATAAATAGCTTTTATTAGTTTGAGATAGAGTTCATCTATTCCAATTTTCTGTAGGGTTTTGATCACGAATGGAAGTTGGATTTTGTCAAACACTTTTTCTGCATCAATTGAGATGACTATATGGTTTTTGTCCTTGAGGCTGTTAATATAATTAACATTATGTATTAATATAATTATGTATTATATGTTATTAATATAATAATATTATTGTGTATATAATATAATTAACATTATGTTAATATGTATTTTATTTATTGATTTATGTATGTTGAACCATCCTTGCATCCCAGGGATGAATCTAATCCAAATGTCCATCAACTGGAGACTGATAAAGAAAAAGTGGTTTTTCTATAAAATGAAGTATTACTCTGCTATAAAGAATGACAAGTTTGAATCATTCATACTTAAATGGGCATACATTCAAGACATACTCATAAGTGAAATAAATAGGTCACAGATGTGTAAATACCCTACCTATTCTCTGATATGAGAAAATGAAAATGTAAGTGAGTTCTAAAATGTATGTTAGATATTGTAAAATAGGAACTATTCAAAGGGAAATGAGATAGAGGTAAGTAATAAGGGAAAGAAAAAATTGTTATAATAATTAAAAAATGGAAACAAAGCATATGTATATAGGGATAGGGTAGTATGGTGTGTAGGAGAATGGGAAAAAATGAGAATCAAGTCATGTCATATTCTGGTACAAATTGTTAATGTTGAATGTGATCATATGTGTAAAATATGTACCTATTTCACAATTTAAAAAAAGAAAGTGAAAAGACATACCTTGTTCCTAGGTAGGAAGAAATAATATTGTCAAAATGGACATATTACCAAAATTTCTATATAGATATAATGCAATCCTAATTGAAATCCTAGTGGAATATATCAGAGATCTACAGAAAATAATCCATAAATTCATTGGGAATCAGAAGAGACCTAGATTAGCACAAACAATTCTAGGCAACAAAGAAATGGCAGGGGATTCTGCAGTCCACTATTATATATATATATAAAATATTGAGAATCCCAAAATGTTCAAAGGAAAATGGTAACGGAGTGTGAACAAGGGAAAGCAAAGAAGGGAAAGAAAAAAGTTTTGATGGTTAAAATAAAAAGGTAAACAGAAACACTACTTATGTATATGGGTGTGGGTAGTTGAAGGAAGGGCAAGATAATGTGGAAAAATAAGAATAAAAAGCATAAAAAATATTTGAATCTGAGACTACAGAATCTATATTCGGAAGTGGATATTTTACGGGATAAATTGAACTGAATTAAATCAAATCAAACCTCCTAAGTATTATTGTTTGCAGTAGGAGTGTTGGAAGTTGTGTCACTGCCTCTGTGCTCCAATGCTTCTGAGTTTTTTCAGGTCAGTGGGTGAGAGATTTTTTTAATAAGCAGAAATCTTAATTCTTGAGAATTAAGAAATACAGAAGCATAATCAAGAAAGCAGCATATAGAATGTATATAAATGTAGTCTATTAATCGGATGTGGATTATCCACTAAGCATCATGCAGGAAACTGACCAGAATAGAATGAAAAAGCTAGAAACTTCCATGTGACACATTATTCTCAGCCAGAAATGTCACCATTTCCTAAAGCCTGAGGTCAAAGACTCTGTAAACAAACTTTATTTTGATTGTTGACTCTCAATTGGTTTGTTTTGACACCCTTTTTGTCTGTTCCCACTTAGCCTCCGAGTATCAGCTGCACAGTGGCCTGCCTGAAATTTGACCTTGTGAGCCAGGCATGATGTCCAGACCCTTCTGCCATGACTGACTAGAGTGAAGCACATCCGCTTCTCAAATCTACCTCCCTCATACTTTTCTGACTGATTTCATTAAGTTTTTGTTGGTTTGTTTCTACAGCCAAATTTATCACTAAGGCTAAGCCAAAGCTTTTCTGTGAGCAGGAACTTGTGGGAAACACTGGATAAGATTTCCTGGGCAATCGGGAGCATTCATCAGCTCCTGACATTCTGTGTTCTTCCAGAAACCATTTCTGTTGATGTGAGGCTAATTTCAGCCTGTAAGTGATCTCCAGTAAAGTAACAGACTCGCCAGTTCCAGGGAAAAGATAAGAGAAAGTTATGGAGAACAATGTACTCATGATAGTAACGCCGGAATGAGGAAAGTTTATCATCTATCACATTCGTACCATATAGAGTTGCCCAGAAAATTAAAATACTAGGAAAATTATGTGCAAGTTAATATCAATCTCCACCTACTTGGAGGTCTAATTTCTCACTTCCTTCCACTGGAAATGTTTTGCTTGTTAATTTTCTAACACAAATCATAGTTCCCTTTCTATGCTAAGCAGTAAATGGGATGTAAAATCTATTTACAATGCATTTTATATAATTTTATATTATCATTTAGATTCAGTGCAAGAATTAGGCAAAACTAAAGTTCTCTGCTTTCATTATCAACTGGCTGCATTTTAACAGGGTCTCTGCAATGGTTTTGAAATACTTTATAGTTGTTTGGGGTTTTATTGTGTTTTATTTGGTTTGCAAATAACCTGACAAAATGTAAGGAATTTCAACAGCCCGATAGGGCCATTTTGAAGGACCCTACTACAAAAGTGGATATCTGATGTTAAGTGCAGAATACTAGATAATAAGCCTGAAAATCCTGTGTATTTATAAAAGAAGATTTTCTTTAGTCTAAAAACACTTATTTAAATTAATAAAAACACACTCAGTGAATGCAACTTAAAACTGGAATTTCAGAGAATGTATAATAGTGAGCTACATTAGTTGTATATTGATCCCATTCCACACAGAGAGGATGCTGCCCACCAATTTAAGAGTTTAATTCTTAGTGTCTGCAGTTGCAACAGTGTGCTTTACAATTTAATACATTTTTATGATATCATGATGTGGCCACCTTCCGTGATATGAAATACTGCTACCTAGTTCAGCTTTGAAGAAGTAAGAATCTGCTCAGCCCAAACATGGTCAGTGACAGTGCTCTTGTCTTGAGAAAGGCCCCCCATTTCCTCTGGTAGCTGCATCTACCAGAACCATAAAAATCACATTTTGCAAAAATGGTTCAGCTCTACAATGAAGAATTAAGGAATTATTTTTAGACTGTTCCAAAGTTCAATGAGCCCTAACGATACTTCAAAGAAACAAGGAAACTCTTCAATCTTTAAAAATTCCCAACAGCTAGATAATTCCTCATACTGTCACATGCTGGATTGTAAATCAGTAGAATATCTTTTCTACATGCACTGTATCAGTTAAATAGACACAAATGTAGTTGCATTAGTATGGGAATATTTGAAACTGACAGTCAAGTGGACAGTAACATTAACCTCAAAACAAACTCAAGTCCTTGTCTACCAGTTTTCCATATACATGTGTGTCTTACCGTCAAGACCAGATTGATAAACTAATTTCTAAATTGACTTAGCAAATGCAAGCAGCTCTTTGTGAATATACAATATATAATTGCCAAGTATTCTTAATGATACCAGAGTATAGGCAAGTTAAGAAATGGAAAACTGTTCATCTTTAAGTACAGTGAAGCTAAGTATATACAAAGTTCATATTAAAGCCAAAGACCTTCTTTTTTTTTTTTTTCTTTTTTTTTTTTTTTTTTTTTTTTTTTTTTTTTTTTTTTTTTCTTTTTTTAAGGTTTTTGAGACAGGGTCTCACTTTGTGGTTCAGGCTGGCCCTGAGCTCAGTCTCCAACTCACATCACAGCAATCCTCCTGCCTCTGTCTCCTGAGTGCTGGGATTACAGGCATGATCCACCACGCCTGGCACTGTGGTATGTGGTACTGATTGCTGCTGGGTGTGAGTCTCCACGCCCAGTATTGTATGTGGTTTCCGGGGATTGAACCCGGGCCCTTGCGCTTGCAAGACAGGCGCCAGAACCACTGAGCTATATCCCCGGCCCCCAAAGACCCTCTTTAGGAGCAAAGGGAAAAGAAGTTTTGACAGACACCGTTACATAGTTTTTTTTGTGTGGTTCTAAAAGTGGTTTAAAATTAATATAAGGATTCAATTAGTAATCTCATCATGAAAAACAAGTTAACGAACAAGTTGACCCTGGTTATTAGAAATTTTAATATAATTTGTCAATAATTCCAAAGGTGTGTCCTACCCAAATTTGTAATTTGGTGGAAGTAGGAACCTGAGGATTGGCCACAGGGCTTCACACACTGTGAACAAAAACGCTACAACTGAACTACATCCCAAGCTCAGAAATATGTCTCTGAAGCAGGGAAGTAGGCACGCTGGGGAGCCGTTTATGCTTTCATGCAGGCGTGGAAGACCTGCACAGAGCACTACAACCGGATGTGCTCAGAGTTGTGGGCGGAGCCTTCTGAGAACTGAGAGTTCTGCTCACTCTCTAGCATTTCCTTGGGAAGACACATCCTGAGATCTTTTTAAGGGAATCTATTTTAATAGGATCCCAGATATAACATGAAATAAGTGGCAATTCCCTCTCAACACATGAATCTCCCCAGATTCTTGTTAATTTAACACTCCATCCTTCTGTATTTTATTCTAATATTGAAACCAGTGAATAAGCCTTAGTCTACAAACAACCTGGATACATGAATCCATGCAAAACTAGATGCACTAAACTGACACATGATTTTTTAAAGGTTTGTAAATCTACTCTAAAGTTTTTTGAATACATTAATAATCTAATAAATGATTCTTTGGATTAAAGCAAAAATATTCATTAATGCTTTATTGAAATTATGAAAAGGCCAGGTATTTAGCCCAGTGGTTCTGGCATGTGCCTGGCAAGCACAAGGTCCTGAGTTCGATCCCTGGTATCACATAAAACAATGCTGGGCATGGTGGCTCACACCTGTAATCCCAGCACTCAGGAGGCAGAGGCAGGAGGATGCCTGAGTTCAGGACCAGCCTAAACTGCAAAGCCAGACCCTGCCTCAAAAAAATAAATAAATAAAATATTCTGTAGAAGGGTTCTACAGGAATGGACTTCTTTTCAGCACACATTTGTAATTTTTTATTTTCAAAACTCAAACATT
This sequence comes from Petromus typicus, assembly GCA_004026965.1. Lineage (NCBI taxonomy): Eukaryota > Metazoa > Chordata > Mammalia > Rodentia > Petromuridae > Petromus > Petromus typicus. The sequence continues at coordinate 9,003 of PVIR01046826.1, forward strand.
TTTATCTTGAAAATTATCAAAGCCTCAGAAGAGTTACAAGAATAGAACAGTGAGCTCCCATAAGCCTTCACATGAGCATCTTTCCAGGTATGGGCTTTTCTCCACCCATCATCTGGTGCATTTGAGAGTAAGCTGCAAACTGAATGACCACCGGGACTCCAGTGTGCACTCCCTATGTCACGCAGCACTCTTTAACCACAGTGCAATGAGCAAGTTCAGGCTCTAGACAATACTACTATCTAATATATACTTAATACTCACTTTTGTGACTGTTTTTTCCTATCCAGGATCACTCACTGCAGTTGACGGCCATGTTTATTTAGTCTCCTTTAATCTGGAAGGATTCCAGGCTACAACGGATACAAATCATTTGTTTTATAGAATGCCCTTCTGTTTGAGTTTGCTTGAGTGGTTCCTCATGGTTAGATTTAGGTTATGTGTCTCTCTTGGTGGTCCACATTCTATTTTTCTTTCCATCTAATGAGTCCATTTTAACTGATTTTATTAGTCCTATTGATTAGCATTTCCCTAATATTTTATTATATATTATATAATATATATTAATATATAATGTACATAATATATTATTATATAGATTGTGTATATTATAAACATTCAACATTGAGAATTTATGTATTATAAATTTATTTGTTATATTTTATATATTATGATCATATTCAACATTGAGAATTTTCACTGTACATGATTCTCATTTTCCCATTATTTGCCCTCCTCATCACCCCACCTCCTATATACATAAGCTTTGTTTCTTCATTTTTTATCATCAAATTTTTTCTTTCCCTTCTTTTTTCCCCTATGCCCTTTCCCTTTTCCCTTTGAACATTCTCTTCTTATTTCACAATGCCTACTATATATTCTGGTATCTTGTATCTGGTATAATCATACCTCATTTATACCTGCAGTTTCTCATACTAGAGAAACAATATGGTATTTACACATTTGTGTCCTATTTATTTCACTTTTGAGTATGTCTTCAAGGTACATCCATGTGAGTATAAATGACTCTAATTTATCATTCTTTATGGCTGAGTTATACAGAATTGACCCAAAATGTATT
>PVIR01046827.1:0-10108 GCA_004026965.1 Petromus typicus
GTTGTTCAGTTTCCATGTGTTTGTGAGGTTCTTGGAATTTCTTTTGCTATTGATCTCAAATTTCAAGGCACGATGGTGTGACAGTGTGTTGGGGATAACTTCAATTATTTTGCATTTACTTAAACATGCTCTATGAACTAGTGTGTAGTCTTATTTTGGAGAATGAACAGCTGAGAAGAACATATATTCTGATTTTGTGGGGTGGAATACTCTGCAGACATTTATTAAGTCTAGTTATTCAAAGATTTGGTTCAGTTCTAGTATTTCATAGTTGATTTTTTTAAATTTATTTTTTATTTTTTTGGTCTACTTGATCTATCTGTTAGTGACAGTGGGTTTTTGAGGTCTCCACTATTTATTTGGCTTTTCATGTCCATTAATACCTGCGTAGGAAGAATCAATGTTGTCAAAATATAGACAAAGGACTACCATCTAGCATATATAAGAACTTAGAAAGTCAGCCCCCTTCAAATATGAAGACACAGTTCAAAATGATCTTCTGAAATGAACAGACATTTCTCATATGAAGTAAAAACAGTGAATAAATGTGAAAAAATGTTCAACATCACTGGTCATTTGAGAGATGCAGGTGAAAACAACACTGAGATTCCATCTCACTCCAGAAAGAATGGCTGTTATCAGAAAATCAACCAATAACAAGTGCTGAGGAGCACTTGTTCTCTGCATAGAGCTTTCTCTCTGTGGAGAGAAAGGAACCTTCCTCCACAGTCTAGACTAGTGTGACCTCTGTGGAAATCAGTGTGGAGATTCCTCAAAAACTAGAATTACAGGTCCCATCGGACCCTGCTATTTCCCAGCTGGATATATTCTCAAGAGAATTAAAAGCATCATCCCACTGTTACATTGTGCACCCACATTTATTGCAGCATGGTTTGTAGCAGCTGAACCTTTGAAACAGCCCAAATGCCCATCAACCAGTGACTGGACAAAGAAGATGTGGGTTTTCTTTTTTTAATAAAATGGAGTATTATTCAGCCATAAAGAATGATAAATTAGAGACATTTATAGCTAAATGGATATACTTTGAGTCCATACTCATAAGTGAAATAAATGGGACACAGATGTGTAAATACTATATTATTTGTTAGTGTGAGAAAGTGAAGATCTAAATGAGGTCCAAAATGTATAATAGGCCTTGTGAAGGCCTATTAAGAAGAAGAAGAAAAGGTAACTGGATGGAGGGAGGGTGAAATATAGAAGGAAAAGAAAATATTTGAAGGTAAAAAGGGAAAAATGTAAAAAAAAGTTATATACATATGGGGTGGAGGGGCTGGAGGGAGGACAGAGCAATGAGAAAAAATAAGAATTGAAATACATATATATAGATACAAATTCTACATGATGAATGTAAAAATAATGTATACTTAAAATGTACTAATCAACTCAATTTAAAAGAAAAGAAATGTAAAAGTTCAAAAAAGGAGAAATCAGAATGGAAGGCAGAGGAAGCAAAGAAAGAAAAGAAAAAAGTGATGATAGAAAGAAAAGAAATGGAAATAAAGCTTATGTATATAGGGAAGATGGAGGGTTGAAAGGAAAGCAGGAGAATGGGGAAAATAAGAATCAAGATATACCACATACAGGTACAAATTGCCAATGATTAATGTGCTCATAATGTATTCCCCAAATGTATCAATAAACTCAATTTATTAAAAAAAATTATACTAATTCCATCATTAAAAATTTTTAATGTAAAAATAAAAATAGATAAAGTACTAGTGAGACTGGGCAAGGAAGAGACAAACTAAATGACAAAGCAGTATATGAAAAATACCTTGTGACCAAGTTGTGTCTGTCCTGGAAATGCAAGGGGAAATAAAAGAAAATAAATCTGTGCAGTGTACTGCATTAGTACACTAAACACACCTGTATGGCTATATCATTGGGTGAATGAAAAGCAAGATATTCAGTATGATAAAAAGCAAGATATGCAGTTCCCTGGCACTGCAAAAGAAAAAAGAAAGAAAGGCAAATCATTTGAATTCACATGGGTTTAACAAGATTGCTCAAAGTAATTCATTATATGAATGTATTCATTAGTAATTCATTATCTAAATCCATTATAAGAATGTATTCATTATATGAATGTTGTATTTCTATTCAATAGCCAATGTTTTCTTGAAAAGATTGCTATCATTTGGGCCGGGGAGTTAGCTCAGTGGTTCCGGCGCCTGTCTTGCAAGCGCAAGGGCCTGGGTTCGATTCCCCGGTAACCACATAACAATACTGGGTGTGGAGACCCACACCCAGCAGCAACCAGTACCACATACCACAGTGCCAGGCGTGGTGGCTCACGCCTGTAATCCCAGCACTTGGGAGGCAGAGGCAGGAGGATTGCTGTGATGTGAGTTTGAGGCTGAGCTCAGGGCCAGCCTGAACCACAAAGCGAGACCCTGTCTCAAAAAACCTAAGAAAAAAAAAAAAAGATTGCTATCATTTACAATAGCAATAAGAGCTCAGGAATAAGTAGAGTGAATAGTATACAAGTAAAATATTTACAAAAGGATATTTTCAAAGGATCCAAATAAATGCAACCCTATAACTATGCTTGGATATTAAAAATGAATCCATAGATGTAATGGTGTTTAAAACTACAAATGCTCCACAACTTACAATAGTGTTACATATAAATTAATGCAGTGAAAATTGAAAATTCCAAGTCAAATGCACATTTACTACGCCTAACATTCTGAACATGTGCACTGGAGGTGTGGAGCTGTTATGCAGCTCGGCCTGGCCAGGGTCTAGGACCACATAGCATTAGCTTCTGTTCGGGGGAAAAGTGGATCAATAGAGCAGAACAGGTACAGACACACATGGAGCAATGCATAGCACAAGTCGTAGTCAGAGCAGTGAGGAAAGACGATTGAACAAATGGTGTTGGAGTTCCCATTCCACACCTGAGAGTCAGTGTTAACTGGAAAGACCAAAACTGATAAAGTAGCACAGAACACTTACATCTCTTAGGGAGAGAAGATACTTTAAAATAATCCACATAAGTTATAAATGAAAAAAATGACCCAAATGCCATTAAAACTAAGAGCTGATCAGGAGATTTAGCTCAGTGGCACCACGCCTGCTTTGCAAACACAAGAACCTGAGTCTGTTCCCAGAACTTCTGCTCACCAAAAGGTGGCAAACTAGAAATCTTCGTAACAGAAATAAACAACAAAGGCTAAACAGTAGAATTTTAAAATTAATAACAAAACAATTTCAGAAATCAGCAAAAGATGACACAGTATTTGACAGAAAACATGAATCATCAATAAGCACATGAAAATATCCTTAAGCAATAAGTAACTAAACATTTAGCAACTAAATTTTGTGTTGCCGGAAGACACATGAACTAGGATGGAAAAAAAAAAAATCAAAGGATCTCTACCAGTGTTGATAAAGGTGCAGATGACCAGACACCAACACTGAAAAACTATATGGACATCTGTGCACCCAAATACAGAGATCAAACGTGTGCGACCTGCAGTCCATGGGCCACACAAAGCCCGGGACAGCTCGTAACATGGCTCCACAGACTGTAAACTTTTGGCATTCTTTTGAGTTTAGTGCTTTGTCTTCCTGACTCAAGTGCACAGTGCTCCAGTACGAACTGTTTAGCTGAGGCCAGAGTATAGTGTGTACTTCCCCCTCCCTCACTCTCCTTCCCACAGTCGATCTAATCAAAACCATTGCATGCACTTGCCTGAGTTGGCCAGTAAAATGCAGTGGTTACTAGTGATAGTATTTTAAGTCATCTACACATGCGTTCACGTGAAGACAGACATTTACTGTTACTAAGAAGATGTGTATGTATTCTTTTTTTTTTTTTAGACAGGGTCTCGCTTTGTGATTCAGGCTGGCCCTGAGCTCAGCCTCCAACTCACATCACAATCCTCCTGCCTCTGCCTCCCGAGTGCTGGGATTACAGGCGTGAGCCACCATGTGTGTGTATTCTTAATTTAGCTATTAAACTCAGGCTTGTCTTATTCCTCGTCACTTGATGTGGCCAGCCAAGCCTGAAGATGGGCCATCTGTGCTGTAAATCTTTGGACCATTTTCTCCAGTAAAAACTTCCCAGCATTCTGAAGGTCTGAGAGAGGAGGACAGCAAGTTCAAGCCTAGGCAGCACAACTTTGCAGCACCAGAGCTCAAATTTCAGAAAACAAATTATTTCATATCTCATTCCAGTGATATTAGTTTGAGAAATCAGAACTTGCTGTTAGTATGCATGATGTGCTCTGACCTCTTTCTTCTATCTTTTCCCAGGAGAGCATTCGTGTCGTTCACACTCAGCCTGTATGGGTTTATGGATAGTCCCCGCCGGGCACACTCCTTACCTCGGCCTCTTGAATGAGCGGTCTTTCAGAATGGACGACCCTCTCCTCTACACACAGTCGCTTTCCTCTTCTGACTCCAGTTCCACTCTCGGCATTTGCGCAAGTTATCTCAGTTCATCACAGGATATAATGCCCTCAAATTGCACATAAACTCTCTTGGCAAATCCTTCTTGATCCAACAGGTTCAGCAGCCTCATGCTTGACATTCTAGATTCTTTGCTGCTTTGCCATGGTAACATGTGTTAGGTTTCTCTTCTAAAACAGTGTTCCATCCTCATGTCTCCAATGCCGTCCTAGCTGTGGATTCCCAACACACAGCCAAAGGAATCACTCTGTGTCCAGAAAGACCAAGGGAACCACACAGGATCTCCCTTCTGCTCGTTTTCCCTCTGGTCTTCACTCCAATCATTTAAAAAAGATGCCTATTTTGATTGAAACCAATCTCTTATTTTATTGTCTCATAAAGTTTATAATTCTTTCTTACCTAAAGGACCATCGTAGATTTTTTTTTGTACATACCAATGTTTCATATATTTTTTCAATGAAGGAAACATAAATTTGTTCCACGTTCTGAGTCCCAGTCCACCTGCCACTCAGCCCCGCAGCCTTGAGAGCAGCACAGTCAGGCTCATTACTGTCTTGCCTTTATGTCCAATTCCTAGGAACCCAGGACCTCCCTCTGTGGGTAATTTCTCATACTCAGACTTCCTACACCCTTGCCATGGACTCATCTTTCTTTTTATAAGAAGAACATTTGTTTTATTGAGAAAAAATAAGCCTCTGGGGATTGTGGAAAAAGCAGAAAATATTTTTAAAATCTGGAAGTATAGGGTTGCCCTAATTATTTGAGGAATTCTTGAGGTTGGACTCTGTCACCTTGTCTGGTCTTTGGGGCCTGCCCTTCGTGGCCTGCTCAGGGTTTTCTCTTCTTCATAGAGTGAAAAGAACTTCTTTCTTGGCCAGCAGAAGTACGTTCAGACAAGCGGTGGTCTGTGTGTCAGAAGCAGCATCCTCCCACCTTGGGTTGGCTGCTTAGGTCCACAAGCGCTCTGCGATGCCAGTCCAGTGCTCCAGTTCCCCATCTCAGCAAGTTGCTGTTCCTTCAACATCAGAGGAGTCTCTGGGAACTGGATGATATCTTCATCTCCTGGTGGTTTTCACATGGACAAGTGTCAGTGTGTATCACGTTCTTGTTGACTGACCCAAGCCCTATATGGAGGGGAGGTCCATCTCCACTGCTGAGGTCCATCCTCAGAGAACTGGCCCCAAATTAATGAAGGTGGTCAGACCTTGAGCAGAGGCAAAGGTCTATAGTTCGCCACACTCAGCATGCATCGCTGAAAAGCAGACACTAACTAATGAAGTCTTCATACCAGCAATAAAATCTTTCCCATATAAGCACACATAAATCTTGGCACCAAACCAAAACAATAGAAACATGAGAAGACAAGGCAACAAAACGCCTTCCAAAACTCCCAGCTCCCCCGAAGTTGATCCATGGAGCTTGCAGGAGGAGGAAATCAAAAGCCACACAACTGAATTATTCAAAAGGATAGCAGAAGATATTTTTTAAAAAGATCAATAATATTCTTGGAAAGCTCAAAGAAAATGTAGCTAAACAAATGATGAACTTAACAAAAAGATCAAGGAGTTTACAGAAAACACTAGTAAAAGCTAATCCAAATATTATAAAATATGAATGACTCATTTAGCTAAGAATTATAGTCCAGGAAAAGGTCTCAAAGAGGTATAAAAAGACCTTCTCTTGATCTGATCATGATAGCCCACATTTATAGCAGCACAGCTCATAACAGCTGAATCTCGGAAGCTGCCTTTATGCCTATCAACACTGGATAAATCAAATGTAGTATTAACACAATGGGCTACTACTCTGCCATAAAGAATAAACGAGTCATTGGTAAGAAAATGGGTGTACTTGAGAGCATGAAGTTAAATGAATAAAATCAAACACAAAAGCTTAAATATGGCATGGTCTCCTATATCAGAAACCTAAAATATAAAGAAGGAAATAAAAGATAGTAGGAAATAGTGAAATGGGTCTTTTTTTTTTTTTTTTTTTTTTTTTAGGTTTTTTGAGACAGGGTCTCGCTTAGTGGTTCAGGCTGGCCCTGAGCTCAGCCTCCAACTCACATCACAATCCTCCTGCCTCTGCCTCCCAAGTGCTGGGATTACAGGCGTGAGCCACCACGCCCGGCACTGTGGTATGTGGTACTGGTTGCTGCTGGGTGTGGGTCTCCACACCCAGTATTGTTATGTGGTTACCGGGGAATCGAACCCGGACCCTTGTGCTTGCAAGACAGGCGCCGGAACCACTGAGCTAACTCCCCGGCCCCTGAAATGGGTCTTTTGCAAGGCAGTGATGTGGAAGTTAGAGGGAGGAGAAAATGGGGATGAAAAGTAGAATTAAGATGTGTTTGGTACATCTACCAACATACACCCAAAAGGTAGGTAATCATTATGGACTGCATGCATATACTAATTTTAAAAGTTCAAAATTGTAAATGACCGCCAAGGTAAAGTGTAGCTCTAGATTTTGCCACTATAGTCACCCTAAAGCACCTGTCCCAATTTATTATCACCTTTCTACTGCTAAGACCTAATGTCTGACATACACAACACAAATGAGGAAAAGCTTACTTGGCTCCTGCTCTCAGGGGTTTAGTCCACCGCTGCTTCGTCCTCCGCTCCAAGGCAGAGGAGCATGCAGGAGGGCGTCGTCTTCGTTACTTTTCACGCTACTGAGACAAAATACCCAACACTCAAAGTGAAAGGAAGCAAAGTTCATTTGGCTCACAGTGATGGAGGTTTCAGTCAGTTGTTGGCTCATTCTAATGCAGGGTGGCATGGCAGAGCGCATCACAGAGGAGAAACAGTTCAGAGCAAGCACAGCAGCAGGCCTGCCTTGTTCCTATCCCTTTTACTTCTTCTAGGCCAGTCACCTTTTACCCTCGCCCAGGGAGAGGTGCCGTTAGTCCAGCAGCGCACTCTTATCCCACCATCACGTCCTCATTCGTAGCATCACACACCCTAACACAGCCACCTTCAGAACTGCCCACACCTGTGCCTGCCCGAGGCTTGGGGCCACATCTAGGTACAAGCCACAGTAGGCAGAGGGGAGAAAAGCTGCTGGTGCCAGGAAGCAGACGAAAAGGAAAAGACTGCACAGGAGCTGGAACACGCTCTTGCCTGTTGCTCCGGAGTCCCACCTTTTCCAACCAGGCCCTGTTCTAACAGCCGTCCAGCTGTTGTGTGGACCTTTGCATCGACTACTGTAGTGCAGAGTCTCCGTTCCATGTCCTTACCACTGAGGAGGTCAAAGCTCCCGCCATCTCATCACCCCCACAGCCCGGCCTTTGACACAGGAGATTGGGGGGATCTGAGATCCAAACCATAACACTCAGCCGTAGTTTCAATAATCACATTTCCCTGCCATCATCTATGTTTCTAGCACATCTTTTAAAATGCAGACATTCCTCATTTTAAGACCAGGCTCCATTCTTGCAACTAGCTTGTCAAAGAAATTGGTGGCTAAGTCAAGAACTGTGTACAGTACATCTATAACCATATGCAGGGCAAAGAGATGGTCAAAGGAAACTCCAATGGGATGACTTTGTTTTTATTTGCACCACACTTACATGCAGTAATGTGACGCGTAACAGAACATAAAACTATAGTTCTGCACAGTACAGTCAGCAAAAATACAGCACTGTGACTCAAGATGTACTACACAAAAATCAAAACAAAACAAAAACAAAAACCCTGGGTTCTATAAGCGTGACGTATAGAATTGTACAAAAAAAGAGAGGGGTAAGTCTGAGCCTTAGGTCGTAAGCTGGAAGTCATTAAACAGGTCGTTAAGTGAAGAATATCTGTATTAAAATCAACAGTCCTCTCTGTATGGGACCAGGAACACACTGACTCTATAAATGTTTCTCTCCTCAATTCTTTATTTCCGTTCTTACCCAGTTTGAATTCTATAATCTCAACGTACCTCTCCAGACCTTTCCTTCGCATCTTGGTCCCTGACTGACAAAATCGAAAACCTGATTGAACACATGACCTGCTATAAACATGCGTGTACCTGCGCTGTGGGGGGGGAAAAAAAGAAAAAGAAAAAGAAAAAATCCCGCTCTATGGACTCCAGGGGCTGAATTTCTCACTGCTGGCCTCAAGGGGGCGCTTGGAGCCTACGCCTGCGGCGTTCCTGCGCCTGAGCAATTTAGCTACTTAGGGAGACCCTGGCTCAAAGTGAAAGACAAAAATGAGAATTGAGTTGTGTCATATACTGGTGCAAATTCTCATTGTTGAGTGCAATCATGATGTGTATATATAATGTACCAATAAAGATTTCAATTAAAAAAGGGGGGAGGGGTGGGAGGTAGCTTAGAGCAAAGGCCCTAAATTCAAATTCCTTCCACTAGACAGAAAAAGAAAAGGAAAGAGAGAGAGGTTCAGAGAGACAGACAGACAGAGACAGAGAGAGAGAAAAAAGACAGAAAGAAAGAAGAGAGAGAGAAAGAAGGAAAAAGGAAAAGAAAAGAAAGAAAAATGAGCGCACTCATCTTCGTTGACAGTAGCTCTCTCCACTCAGCCATCCTGGTAACTACTAAGTCCTTGTTTTCCTTCAACTTCTTACTCCACTTTTAGTAATCTCTAATAGCAGCTTCAGCTTCCCCTTTCTCTCTGTCGCTGTCCCTGGCTGGCTGGCTCTCCCAAAACAAAACAAAACAAAGAAATTTTTCAGAAGTAAAAATCGGAGTCCAATAAACCACACAGACGTAATTACATCATTCGGTCTGACAAGCTGTGGCATATGAGTTCACCTGTGAAATAATCACAGTCACGACATTTACTTCAGTCCAGTTCCAGTCCCCTTTCTTGAGCCTTCTTTTAGATTACCTGAACAAGCGGTATTTAACATTCCATTCGAATGCACATATTTTGCTTATATCTCTGTGTGTATGGTGGTGGTGCCCGTGGAAGTTCTGCGGATTTCAGTGCTCCTAACTTGCTCGGCTGTTTAGAGTCTGTAAACTACAGACACTTGACAGCCATACGCAGCTGGCAACGCTTCCCAGAGGTCTGTGTCAGAGATCATGGGGTCTACACACACTCCTGGCGCACCAGGCAATGCTGAAATCCCAGTGTTGAGAGACTGTGTGCTAAGAGCTTCTAAGGCCCCACTTTCCATCCGGTAACGTTTCCTCCAGCATCTCTCCTGTCCACCACGCCCCACGCCCTCCCCTCCCTGCGGACCGCACCCAGGGACGCTGCCACCGGCTCATATCCCTAGCACATTTTAAACATTCTTGACACAGGGTATCTCTAAATTATCCAGACTGGCCTTGAACTTGTGAACCTCCTGCCTCAGGCTTCTGTATAGGAAGAGTTATGGGCATGCAGCACCTTGCCTGGCTCCTCATCATGTGTCAGTCCTCTGGAGACAAATTTTTCTTGGTTTCCTTTTTTATGACAATGCTTTTTATTTCACTTTGAACCTGAAAGTATATTTTACTGGATATTGAATCCTGTATTACCATTTTTTCATTTGCTGCTTCAGAGATATTATTGTTCCTTTGTCTTTCATGATTTCTAATGAGAAATCTATTATTCAAATTATTTTCCTCTACATTCCATTTGCTGTTTTTCCACAATAACTTTGAGTATTTTTTATTTTTTGATCTTGCACAATTTGATCATTATATCTGTTCTGTGTGGAGTTAAGTGATTTTTTT
>PVIR01046828.1:0-10088 GCA_004026965.1 Petromus typicus
TGATAATGATATGTTATAATGATATGTTACAGTGATATGTTATATTTCACCTAATTATAAGAGCTCATTTCTGTCATTTCTTGATAAAAATCTTACTTTAGAAATTTGAGATCACACATCCACCCTCTTGTCTTGACAAGCCACCCAAAACACTGACTGCCAGCAGAGGAAGCTGGACCTGGGGTAACAAGTCTCCATGCACGGTGCACGTCTGTCAGATTGCTACTTACGCAGCCTTTATGGTGGGCTGAGTGAAACACAGCCTCAAGCTAGCTGTCACTCTGCTCCTTAGTTAGATGAGAAAATAGGCTTTCAGGAAAAAGACTACAGTTCTTCCGAGAAGAGATGAGTGAGCGTGTGCACACACATGCGTGCATGTTCTGTTTTATAACCTTTCTTTTTTAAAAAGAAGACTCTAGCATTTGAATTGTATCATATAAATTACAAGGAGAAGGAACAGGAAGATTTTTCAGAATTGGCTTAAGTAAAAGAAAATTTTAGGAGAATCAGTGTTTTGGTCGAGAGTATGTTTTTCCCAGAAAGTTCCTGCTGTAACAACCCCCACCTCTCCGAATCCATCCAGAACAGTCCACAGCTTTGGCTGCTCGAAAAGGCTTTGGTCTTAGGACTACGATTTCAAAGCACAGGAAAGGGAACTTGCTTCCAAGTACTTCCTTTTGCTTCCTATTGCTAATGCCAACCTTTCATCTTACATTAAGAAACAAATTGCAAATGTCAGCACCACTGATAATAGTTGACTTATTTTACTTCAAAGGTTCAATTTATCTTAGTGTTTCCAAATTTGTTGACCAGCACAACATACCCACTACTGTACCATGGAATAAGAATAACATAGCTTCTTATTTTCAGATCTCTAAAAACAAACCCAGAGAAAGCATAAAGATCTTGACCATGTTTAAGGTAGGGCAGAAGTACAATAGAGGTACATAAAGAAAAATTGAACTGCAACAGAGAAAGTTAAGAAGCATTTACCAAGAGACTTCACTGGCCCCTTTCTTAATGTAAGTATAAATGAGAAAACATTGGATTGAGGCATATCTCCTCACACAAAGATGGGAGATCATAATTCTGAATACGAAACCAGAAACTGAAACTGTTGGAAGACAACACGCATGGGGAAACACTTGCAGCCAGTCCACTGGCGAAGACTTTCAGAAGGACTCCGATAGCACAGATAGGGATAGTAAGAACCAAGAGATGGGGCAACATTACAAAAGCTACTGTGTGCAGCAAAATCAACAAATAAAAGAGTAAAGAGACAGACTCCAGACTGACAATCTTTGTCAGCCAATCTTCTGATGGAGCTTTAATAGAGAGCCTACGTGAAGAACTCAAGAAATGACCCCTAAACAAATGACCCAATGAAAACATGGACAAATGAACTGGATAGACACTTCTCAAAAGAGGAAGTAAATAAAGAAATGTTAAGCACTGTTATGACTGTCGAGAGGTCCCTCCAAAGCCTCATAGGTCAAGGTGGGTCTCTGTAGGGGTGATAGGATCTAGTGTGTGTGTTGCTGGGATCAGTGATGCCCACTCTGAGTGTGGGTGGCACTGCTCAAAGGGCAGGCACCTTAAATAAAATTTAAGGCCACCTTGGTTGCTGCTTCTGCTGCTGCTTTACTGCTCTGCTGCTTTCTGCCCACCAAGAATATGTTCTCTCTGAGATGCCCCTCTGCCATGCCCTCCTTGGAACCAGCCATCGATGGACTAAAAACTCTAAACAACATGAGCCAAATAAACTTCTCTTCCTTTAACTCTGGGTGTCAGGTACTTCGTTTCAGCAACAGAAAAAGTAACTAAGCCACGGAACTGAAAATAAAAACTCTTGTGAACTCATCTCACCCGTCAGGACACCTCTCCTCATGAACATAAAAAACAATGAGTGCTTTCCAGGTGTGAAGAAAAGTGAGTGCTCCTACATTTTTAGTGGGAATGTAAACTAATATAGGGAAATCAGTATGAAGAAATTAAATGTAGGAATACTATTTGATTTAGCTGTATTTCCCCTGGATATATTCCAAAAAGAATTAATGACAGCATCCCACAGTGCTATATGCATACCTACCTAATCGTGGCAAAATACTCATCAGCTGAGCTGCAGAGTTAGCCTGGATAACTGTTAAAAAGTGAATTAGGAACATATGGTCTTATGGTCTGCATATATAATGGAATATCACTTAGTCTTAGAGAAGAATATGTCCTTTTACAGGAAAATGGATGGAATAGAAGACTGTCACATTAAATAAAATAAGTCAGATTTATAAGGTTAAATATTGCATAGTTTCTTTTTTATGAGAAACAAATATATATTATAAAATATGAATGTATATTAAAATATATACATGTACATATAATGTATGTACAAATAATATACATAATCCATATAATATATATTCTATGTATATAAAATCTCATAGGAGAGATAACAAGAAACGAGAAGGTAGACTTTTGGGATGGGGAAAGGAATTAGTGAAAAAAGGTTACAGGGAAGAGAGTAATGGAATAAAGAAGAATTGAGATATGTTGTACATGTATAAAACTCCCAAAGCCCAGCTCACCTCTCTGCATTATTAATATGAACTGAAAATAAAATCAAATAGCTATTGTAAATTGACAAAACTTACAACTCAGGATCCAACTGAAAACACTTCCTTTTAACCATTCCAAATTGTGCTCATCTATCATGGCATTAACATTAGCCCTTTACAAGAATTTATCTTTAAAATGAAGTAAAAACATTAGTTTGGGGTCATAGTCATTGACTAAACACACAATTACCTCATTAGATGACAGATTATATATTTCCCATGGAGCCATATAAAATAAAGGATAGCAGTCAATGAATAATGAGAGATAAGACTGACGTTTTCCTGTAGGTTAGCAGGTCTGGAGAGACACATATTCCTGGAGGTCTCAAGGTTGGGAAGTTCTGGTCAGAGAAGTCTGGTGTGAAATTTTGAAATTGTGATTCTATGATGATATAACTATTACATCATGAAACCCACTACATACTTTCATAATCTTCAAAGATCACTACAGTTTTCCATTAGTCTCACTTTTCAGATGAGCAAACCAAGACTCACACTGGGCAAATAACTTCCAAGGTCACGTAAGTTACAGAAAAAGAATGTATTATTTAGGGTCTTGCCTCCCAAATAAGAAAGTGTTACTTATAGAGTAATGGCCTTGAGAATAAGAGATGAAACAAAATTTGAGCAACAACTTAGTCCTGGAATTTCATTAATGTGCGTTCAGCCACTGTCCAAGGGCTGCATACCCTGTACGGTCTTTTCTGTTTGAATGGAAACTATGTGATGTACATGAAAGAAAATAAGAAGAGCAGATACATGCAAACCTGTAACAGAAGTCCAAATGTTGACATGAAATCCAGAGGGCCATCATACTAAATAGAAAGTTTCGCCTAAAATACATTAGAGAGATCATCTTCTAAATTCCTCTTCATTTCTGGCCCCTGACACAAATAAATGCTATGTTAAGGGAGTGGCCCTCAGACTTGCTCTCCAGTCTGGAATGAACTGGGGAAGTCCACCCAGCATGGGGTATGAGGGGCTGGGGAGGGGTGACAGGGGAGTGTGCCCTTCTTTGGCTGCCACAGGCTTTGCTGCCAGTCTGTCTGGCACCAGTGAAACCCAGGCTGAGGCGCTATGCTGACATGTTGGACGCTCACATCTTCTGGTCATTCCCTGAGGATTCTGGGAGCCTCGCAGAGGATCAGGATTCACACAGTAAGTGTGACTCCATACTTGGCCATGACAAGATTTTGCTGAAAGAGCTGGATGCCGTGCAAGAGAAGCCTTACGATCCTCTATCTCCAACTCCGGACTTTTTCAGTAAGAAAAAGGAAAACAGCATTTGGCAGATCCAACCCCCACCAGCTGTGAGAGCCACCCACTGGCCCAGACTCCAGAAGCAGACCACTGCCACAGTGAGACTGAAATCTGTGGCATCTAGTACCCCACTTCTGAAGCCCCCAATCTGTCTCTGGAAAGTCATCTCCCTGAGTATATCCATCTTACGGGGTGACAGTACCTAGTTTGTGGTTTTTTGGCACATGGCATTGAATGCATTGATTTCATTACTAAGGAAAAGCCATATCCTAATGTCTTTGATGAAGAATTTGATGTATGTGGATGGGTAAGACTGTCCCTTAGGTCACCTTGTAGATCAGTTACATAAACAACCACAACAGCTACATTCACAGGGCGTTTGTCACATAGAGCTTCACACAGGGCATCTTCTCAACATTTTGTCAGGACCCACCTTCTGCAAGCTGAAGACATGAAAGTGAGCGGAGAAGCGGTGTGCTTCCGTGACTAAGTTAGCGACGGGAACAAGGCAGCCACGCTTGATTTCACGCTCTAGCTGAAAACCCACGAGCACCTATTTCCTGACCACTTTTAAGGCAACAGCTGAATGTACATGGTGTCATACAACTGAATGTCATGAAGCAAAAGGAATAGTTGAAAGAGACAAAAAGACTTCTCACTTTTTTCTGTTCTCCCTTGCTTTCTCCATCCCTATTATTCAAATTCAGCTGTCTACTGCTCCCAGGCATAGGACTTGCAGCCCAACAAAACTGCCCTTTAAATTCTTCTTTTAAAAGCACACATTTTCCAAATTTGTCAATTTACAAAGCCTGTTCCCTTCAGAACCATCAGAGCACTATCACGCAGCTTATGACTCTAAACTTTGAAATTATAATTAGAGAAATTAATGCTTACATCTTGCCAGTACAAACTGTCCAACAGATCTGTATATTTTAATTAACTAAATTTATTGGTAGATTTTAGCTCTACACGATGATCACATGCATCATAGGGAATTTGTACCTGTGCATGATATATCATTTCCCATATGACACTCTTTCCTCTTATTTACAGAAACTTTATTTCTACTTTTCCTGTTTTATCTACTACCTACCCCCCCCGCAGTTTCCCTTCCCATTTGAACATATTCTTCGTGTTTCGCCATATCTATTACACACTTTGGTCTTTACTCACAATTTCATTTTCTCACACTCAAGAAACATTATGATATTTACAATGTGTGTCGGATTTATTTCACTTAAGAATATGATCTTAAATTGCATCCATTTAGCTAGAAATGTCTCAAGTTTATCTTTCTTTATAGCTGAATAGTACTCTGTTGTGGTAGATGGACATTTGACCTATTTCCAAGACTTAGATATTCTAAACTGAGCCTCTATAAATATATGTTAATATGGTATGATGCTTTTAATTCTTTTGGCAAGATACAAAGAAGAGGATTAACTAGGTCAAATGGAACTTGTAATTTTAGTTTTTTGAGAATCTTCACACTGATTTCTAATGGTTGTACCAGTCTCCCACCAAAAGTGAAGCAGGGGTTCTTTTTCCCCAGCAGGATATCATTGCTTTATTTCTTGATAATAGTCACTTTTTTCTGTAGTGAGATAGAATCTTAGTGTTGTTTTAATTTGGATCTCTTGAAGGACAAGGATGTTGAACTTTTTTTCTTATATTTATTTTGCATTTCTATTTCTTCACCTGAGAAGTGTCTAATCATTTCAGATGCCCATTTTTCACTGGTTTTTAAAAAAAAAATATTTGGAGGGTCTGATTTCTTTTTGTTTTTATATTCTGTGTCTGAGGAGCAGATGGTAAGGTTTTCCCCACACTATCAGTTGTCTCTTCATTTTGTTGATGATTTCTCTTGCTGTGTAAAGCTTTTTAGTAAGATAAATTCCCAGTTATTGATTCTTTGTTGATAGTTCCTGTGCTACTGAGGCTTTGTTCATAAAGTTTTTTACTACACCAATGTATTCAAGAATTCTTATTTTGTCTCTAGGAGATCTGGTGTTTCTGTTTTAATATCTAGATATTTGATCATTGTTGTCATCGTTAATCTTACTACTGATCCCAAGCTAACAAATTCCTTGACTTAGGCTTCCATTACCAATGAAGATAAAATAAGAGTAGCATTTCTTTTCAGTATCAGGCTAGAACTCAAGGCCTTTTCACCAAACTAGGTATATCCCAACCATCTATATATTTATTTGAGGAAAGGGTTTACTGAGACTGAGCTCCCCAGGCTGCATTCGACTTTGTGATACTCCTGTATTGGCAGGCAAAGCCCAGTGACCAGATCTGGAATGAGTAGCCTGTTAAAAAAATACTGGCCTTGGCATCTTGAGGTTGAGCAGTAAACCATAAACTCCATGCCCACTGACATGTAACATGCTAGGCTTAGCTTTTACAGCTGTGAAAAGGGCAGAAACGCCAAGCATGTGTTTTGGGGGTAAAACATCAGAAGGCCGGATTTCATGACATTTGACTGATGGGAGCTTATCATTTCTAAAGAGTACTAGCATTATTGCAGTTGCTCCTTTTTAAAATTATGATTAGGATTTAGTTCTTTGTTTGACACATGTTATGAATGTAATTAGGCCTTAAAAACACAGTGTAGAAACTACCAAAAACTTATCCTCATTTCAAAATAAAAGGCTAAGAAGAATTGAAGGACCACAGAGCCAGAACTTATTTTCATAAGAGATAGCTGTCCTTTGATAATTGAGAGTCAACTGTAACAAAAGCAAAAGTGGATCATTTCCTGAACGGTGTTGCTAATCTTCACTGATGAATGGGTGTTACAGCACTTTAAACTAGAACAATGACTAGAAGTGGAAATGTGGTTTCCTATTGGGCAGGCTCAGCGCACTGTCTGACATTAGACAACTGTTCGTACTGTGTGGTTGGAGGTACATTTAGGAGTTCTCCAGGCTAGCTTACCTTCTACTGCAGTGGGATGACACAAGCACCAACTTGACACTCAGAGGGTCCTGAGGACCCTCCCCTTCCCACCTCCCTTCTTCTGACCCTGAAGAGGCAAAGTATATGCATCACAGAATCCAACAGTCCCTTCCTGCCCTGTGACTTCCCAAGGTCTACACACAAAGGGAAGCTTGCTCTGGCTTTGCAAGGAACCCATCTTTGCTGAACACTATCCAACATTTCTACTTCATGAGTGTAGGACAAGTCTCACTGTAAGGTCCTCTCAGAGATCAACACCAAATAAAGGGAACTGTCTTGCCCCTCATTGCTACAGCTTTTGTCACAGAGACTGTCTACAGCCAGTTTCACATGCTGCTGCAATAGTAGTACTTATAATAAGAGGAGATGGTTGCCGAGTACTTATTGCATAACAGTTTCTAAATCATCTAAATAATCTAAATCATCTAAGTCAAGCTATCTGTGATAAAAAACAAGTGTTAATTTTAGAAGATAAATTCAATGCCATAGGCATAAAGGTAAACTGACACAGAATTCATGATGCAAATTCATTTTTAGATTATAGACTTTCGATGCATAAAGATTTCTGGTGTTTTCCTTCAATTTATTTTTTAATTTTTAAATTCACATCATCATCGCATTCAACATTGAGAGCAATTTCTATCCTTATTACAGGGTAGAACAGTTTGTAAACAAATCCTATCAGTGGACTATTCTTGTGTAATGTTGCCTAGAACCCAAAATATGTATTAGCCTGTGTAATACTCAAACGACCTTAAAAAAAGGTAATTTTAGTTTTTTCACAAATAAAAGAAACAGGCCTTCCATGACATGTTCAAGGTTATGCATCTTAAAAATACTGAGGACAATTTCAATTCAAGATAGAATCAGCACTCTTAACCACTATCTATTTTGGAAGAGCTTAACATTTGAAGTATGTTTCAAATAAAAAAATAACTGAGTACTTATACTAATGTGTTGTATTTGTGCCACAGTTTGTGCCATTCAAAGTACCTGTGCATATATTTGATCACTGGTCCTGAGAACACAAATCTGTGAGTGGAGCAGGCAGGAATTATCGTTCCCACTTTTACACTGGGGTCTGTATTACTGAGCTGTCCAAAGTACAAGCGGAACTTAATCTGAACATCTGGACTCCAGGCAGGGTTTTCTTATCATCTTCTTGATTACAAGAAACATAAAGGAGGAAAAAATTTGGACAAGACAGACTCGGTTTTGGGAGCGTAGCCTATTGAAAGTAGCAAAAAAAAAAAAAAAAAAAAAGCATAGAAGGAAATAATAAAATGTAAAATATTATAAGAAAGAGAAACTGCTTGCTACCACAACTAAAGATGCAGCTGAAATATAGACATCTAAACCAATGGCCTCAAGCACTGGCTGCCCCAGCACACTTATGGTTGAGTTATTCAGGAGCCTGTGTTTCAGCATGCAGCAGGGAATAGGAAATGTGGAAATGACAGCAGTAGACAATGCCGAGAGAGGCCTTCAAGTGCTCTGGTCTTAAGAATGTGTAATAGAAGAAAAAAGAATCTGTCAAATTCTTTGGCAGATAAGCAGAATGTTTTCTCTGCTCTGATCTCAGTAAATAAAAACTAGTTTCAGAGAGAGTGTTTCCAAGTAAATCTGACTAAACAATGACACTTTTCATCTCAGCACAGGCCATTGAGAAATAATTCCAGTTGTTAGTTCTAGTCTGATTATAAAAATCCTTTAAGACAAATGCCTTTACCTAGAATGAATAGGGTGTTCTTGAAAAATGCTGAGCTGGATTATTTCAAGGCTGATTTTAAAAATTTAAAAATAAATAAAAATCAAAATTAAAATGGTCTGGCTAGAGATTCAGAAAGAATTTTCAGCATTTCACAAGCCAAATGAGGCTGATCAACTCTTCAAGACTGGCTGAGTCTCCTGTTGATTTATAAAGTGAAAATTTTTAAATTTAAATCTATTCTTCCGACTGATTATTATCAGATGTAAAAATTATATCTATATGGAATCTTAGTTTACTCAGAGTAACAGATTCTGTATACCCTATTTAGAATAACAATAACTAACAAGCTCCAAGTGACAGAGAGCATTCTTTGCAATTTTAAAGTATGGTCTAAATGATAAGCATACACATTGTGCTTGGGCCTCACTCCATTCTGAGTCATGATTTATAAATCATTGTAATCCTTTCTGAGAGCGTCACTGGACATTTTGGAAAAACTGTGATGTTGTCCATCTCCAACTTACAAAAACACACCCTTAAGATAGAAAGACACTGCCTTGAGGTCCTTAACAACAGAAGAAACAACTTAAAAGTATTATTATATTTTAGAAAATACAAAATTAAGCATAGCTTTTAATTATAGCTGGGTCTCTACAACTTCATAGCACGGATTTTATCTTGGCTACCAAATTAGTCAGAAAAGATAATATAAGAAGACTTTCAGCTGCTATAACAAAACATAAAATGTAAGTAGAAGATGATGTGTCTGCATACATGGAGTGTAGTATTTCAGGAATAATCATTTATATAGAAGTGGGATTTCATAGGTAACAACTAGATGTGAGTAAAAGTTTGACTTGTTTTTCTAAGTAATCTTAAAATTGTATATGTCAGTCTCATATTCATGTCAATTAACTTGTAAATATTAATTAAGGTGATTATACTCACTAGAGATTAGCACACTGAAAATTTCAGGATTTCGGAGAAGTCCCAAAAATTGAAAGAATATTGATCAAACAGCTCTGTTTGGCCTGAACTTCTAGATTTCTTCTCAGATATTGTAGCAATGCCTAAAGAATCTTCTTGTTTTAAAGGTCTTTGTAATAAGCTTGGTAACATAAAAAGTAAAAATATTAACGGTATGAACATAGAATTTATTTAAGGAAAAATAATCCATATAATGAAATATACTTTATAAGAAATTTTAAAACCTACATTATAGCACAAATTTTGTCATCAACTAATCGAATAACTCTAGGTCAAGTTTTGTTTAATTCACAAAACATATCTTGAGTTTGTTAAATGAAAGTACTGAGATAAGGCAAGAAAATAAAAAGATAAATGAAATATGAACTTGGTTGTTTTCAAGTGGCTATAATTCATTCACTTCCTTAAGATCCTGTTAAATAAATTTTGTGCTTAAGAGAACTATAGACATGTACACAACCTCGCAACTATATACAACTTGTGAACATAAATACACAACTAGACAACTGTAAATTGTATATGCAAAATACTTACAAGTTCAAGGTTAGAGAATCTAT
>PVIR01046829.1:0-10089 GCA_004026965.1 Petromus typicus
CAGGTTATCTTCTTCTGCTAACTCAGGGACATTTACATTTCCTCCATGTCTGTTTTATGGTTTGATAGTTCATTTCTTTTTAGTGCTGAATAATATTCCATTGTGTGAATGTCTTGCAATTGATTTATTTATTCACCTATCAAAGGACATTTTAGTTGCTTTCAAGTTTTGGTGATAAACAATTTTGAGCAAATTCTTGGTTAGATGTCAGTTCTCAACTCATTGGGCAAATACCAAGGAATACAACTGTTCTATTTATTGATAATGATATGGTTATTTTGTAAGGAATTTCCAAATTGCCTTTTAAAATAGCTGTACCATTTGGTATTCTCACTAGCAATGAGTAAGTGTGTCTGTTGCTCAGCTGCTTCTTTTTTTTAGGTTTTTTGAGACAGGGTCTCGCTTTGTGGTTCAGGCTGGCCCTGAGCTCAGCCTCCAACTCACATCACAATCCTCCTGCCTCTGCCTCCCGAGTGCTGGGATTACAGGCGTGAGCCACCACGCCTGGCACTGTGGTCTATGGTACTGATTGCTGCTGGGTGAGTCTCCACACCCAGTATGGTATGTGGTTACCGGGGATTGAACCCAGGTCCTTGCGCTTGCAAAACAGGTGCTGGAACCACTGAGCTAACTCCCCAGCCCCCTCCGCTGCTTCTTTTTAACATAGATAAATTCCTTCCACTTGACAATTGTTGGTTTTCCAATTGCTTTATGGGAAGAAAATAGAAAATGTTTATTAAAAGACTGTCTTTAAAGTAAGTTGTCATTTAATTTTTATCAAAGTGAAAATGTACTCATTTTATTTTGATTTAAAAGGAATATTCATTCAAAAATTTCAGGAAATAAAACTATTAAGTGTAAAACAAATTCTCACTACTCATATAATGACTATGAACTAAAATCTTTCCAGACATTTTCCATATATTTATTTTATTTCTAAAAATTAATTATTGGTACATTTTATATACACATCATGATAACAAACACTAAAAGTTGGTATCAGTGCATAACATGACTTCTCATTTTTTTTCTCATTCTTCTACCCACACAATCCCTGCTATCATATACATAAGCTTTCTTTCCTTTTTATCATCACATTTTTTCTTTCCCTTTTTTATTTATCCCTACCTCCTTTTCCCTTTGAATATTTCCTATTTCACAATATCTATCACACATTTTAGAACTCATACATTTTCAATTTCTCACATCAGAGAAAAGATACAGTATTTACACATCTGTGACCTATTTATTTCACTTATGAGTATATCAAGGTACATCCACTTGAGCATAAATGACTCAAGTTTATCATTCTTTATGGCAGAGTAATGCTTCATTTTAATAGAAAAACCACATCTTCTTTATCCAGTCTTCAATAAATTGGCATTTAGGGTGTTTCCAAGATTTAGGTACCACAAACTGATGCTATAAACATGGGTGCACATATATATATGAACAATAAAATATCATCCTAGTTTTTGAGGAATCTCCACATTGATCTCCACAGTAGTTGTTCCAGTCTACATTCCCATCAATAGTGGAGAAGGGTTCCTTTCTCCCACAGCCTCACCAGCATTTGTTGTTAACTGACTTCATGATGGCAGCTACGCTTGGTGGAGTGAGAATCTCAGTGTTATTTTCATTTGCATCTCTCAAATGACCAGTGATGTTGAGCATTTCTTCGTGTTTCGTGGCTGCTTTACTTCTTCATCTGAAACATATCTGTTCATTTCAGATGCCCATTTTTGAACAGGGTCTTTACATTTGGGGTGATTGATTTTTTAAAAGTTTTTTATATACTGTATATATCCCTCCCTTTGTCTGAGAAGCATCTGGTAAAGATTTTTTCCCCATATTTTAGTTTGTCTGTTCACTTTGCTGGTGGTTTCACTTGCTGTGCAGAATCTTTTTTAATAAGATGAGATCCCAGTTATTCATTTTCCATATATTTAAATGAAGTGTCATATAGCTTTATATAGTATATAATTTATTTTACTTTTAATTATTTTTCATTTGCCACTAGAATATCAGCTCCAAGAAGGCAGTCATTTCTTTCTTTGTCACAGTGGTATCACTATGACTAGCAGTAAAGTTTGACACATGTAGGCAATCAATAAATATCTTTTTTTGTTTGTTTGTTTGTTTTTTTTTTGAGACAGGGTCTTGCTTTTGTGGCTCCGGTTGGCCCTGAGCTCAGCCTCAAACTCCCATCACAGCAATCCTCCTGCCTCTGCCTCCCAAGTGCTGGGATTACAAGCGTGAGCCACCACGCCTGGCACTGTGGTCTATGGTACTGATTGCTGCTGGGCGTGAGTCTCCATACCCAGTATGGTATGTGGTTACCGGGGATTGAACCCGGGTCCTTGCGCTTGCAAGACAAGTGCCGGAACCATTGAGCTAACTCCCCGGCCCTCTTAATCCTTTCTTACATATTTACAATGACTGTTAATTGTATTAATGAATCTTTTGTATGTCATGTTTGTTGCAAATATTTCCAGTTTGTCATTTCTTTTAAAATTATTTTCATGGCATCTTTTGCCAAACTAAAATTTTTATTTCTTTTTCATTTCAGAGATGTCATAGGTTCAGCCGAATATAAAGATTTTAGGTGCTCAGTAAGCCTATTTTTATTATATATATTTTCAGTTTATAACTTCATGTTATGGATGCATAGAAATAATCAAATGGTTACTGTCAGAAGTAGATGATAGTTATTTTTGTGGCAAGAGAAGCTAAAAATCTATTTAACAAAATCCTCTAATATAGTACCAATATTAAATGTGGTCTTCATGTTGTACATAAACTGTCTAGAGGTCTTCATCCTACAAATCTGCTGTTCTACAGCTATATTTCTCTTCTTTCCTCTTCCTTCTCCCACCTCTACCTCACCCCTTGTAGCCACCACCCAAATCAATCTCATGGAACCTCTCCCAGGCAATAACCTGCCCAAGGGCAACCTTTAGCTTTTGATGTAAATGCTGCCTTATCTTTCATGATTTCTGTTTTGGGGCCATGTTTAGAAAAACATTACTCAAAAAGTAACCATATAATTGTTTGCTACATTTTATTCTGTTTTTTTCATTTTTTTATTATGTTGAAATCCTGAACCCAGCCAAAGTTTACTGTAAATTGTGAGATAGTAATTATATCTCATCTGTTGCCCAAAGGGTACTCAACATCAATTTAGTAACTAGTCAACACCATTTAGGAAGAGCTCAGCACCACTTATTTATTAATTGTCACTATCTCCATGATTTGAAACACTTCCTTTTTCTACAGCCTGGCTCTTTTCCTTATTTTTGTATTTACTTACCTCATCTTTTAAAACACAGCTTTTGATTTTAATACACACTAAAGTAAATATTTCATTTTTACTCTTTTTCAAACCTTTAAATCATTTTGTGAAATTCCTTCATCCTTTGCCCTAAAACATTTGTAATTCTAGTTGGAATCAGATTGAATTATGTGTTAATTTGGGAAATGTGTATATCTTTACAGAGTGGGACAAAATGTCTTCTATTCAATCAAAACTTGTGCTATACTCCTCAATAACATTTTAAAGTTTTTGTCATATAGCTCTTGTATAGTTCTGATTTTTAACTAGATTTTTATATTTTAGTTGCTATTATATTACATTTGTGTTATATTTTCTAATTAATTATTATAGCCATATAGGAAATATATAAATTTAATTATTTATTCGTATGTTATATACATGTAACTACTCATCTTTACTAAACTCATTTGTTTAAAATTTTTCTCTTTTAGGCAGATAGCATATTGTCTGAAAACAATATTTCAACTAATATTCTATCTTTTATTTATATTTATTATACTATTAGAAATTTCAGAACAATGGTAAATGTTTTTCTCTTATAACTGACTTCCTTGGGCCAGGGATTTAGCTTAGTGGTTCCAGCATCTGCATGGCAAGTGCAAGGTCCTCAGTTTGATCTCCAGTATCCACATACCACATTGCTGGGTGTGGTGACTCACACCTGTAATCCCAGCACTCGGGAGGCAGAGGCAGGAGAACTGCTGTGAGTTCGAGGCTCACCTGGGCTACCTAGGGAGTTCATGGCCAGCCTGAACTCCACAGCAAGACACTGTTTCAAAAAACCAAAAAAAAAAAAAGGTGTCATATCATAGCTGTAATAAAATTGAAAGTAAGCAGCAATAACCAAAAGAAAGCTATACTAACATCAAAGTGGATTTTAAGACAAATAATAGTCACAAAGACAGAGACAATGTATAGCATCAAAGAATCAATCCCCTAAGGACATAATTCTACATTTATATACACTTCATAACATAGTGTGTGTATGTGTGTGTGTGAAAGATGAATCAATTAAACAAAAAGGATAAATAAGTCAGCCATGATGGTGCACATTGTTATCCCAGCCACCTTGGGAGGCTGAGGTAGGAGGATCCCAAGTGTGAAGCCAGCCTGTGCAACTTAGTGAGATTTCGCCTCAAAATAAAATAAAAAGGGCGGGGGACACATCAGGAGATTGTAACAATTTTCTCAGTAACAAATAGAATAAGGAAGAAAAGCAAATAAAAGGGATATAGAGGATTTGAACAGAAGACTAAATTTTATTTATGTAACAACATATTGAGTGAAGATTCTTTAAATTTTATTTTTGAAACAGCATCTCCCTAGTAATGTGGGCTGGCCTGGGACTTGTGAAGTTGCCCAGGCTGGCCTCAAATTCATGACCTCCTGCTTAAGTTTCCTGTGTGCTGGTATTACAAACATACAGCACCATGCCCAGAAATGAACAGAAACATTTTTCTGTTTCTCTGAATCTGTCACCCCAGTTCCAACCACCAACAAGTCCTAGGTGTTAGTCAGGACTGGAGCCCATCCCCCCTCTAGGGCTAAGAAGGCCCTATTCCTCAGGCATAGAGAAAAGAGATGGAGTCTTTATAGCTCTTAACCTTATGAAGAAAGTGGTTCTCTTTTCTCTGTCTGTCTGTCTGTCTGTCTGTGTCTGGAGTAATCACAAGAGGATGCTCTAGAAGATGCAGGTGGCCACATTGCTATTTCTCTGGCAGGAGTTAGACTGAAGCTCCCTGAGCTTGTCTGACAAAGTGGAGTAAGATGAGCCCAGCCAGGGGTGCAGGGCGGATGTCTATGGGCAGACTGGCTGCCTTACCTGGGAGGCTTCTAGGGTCAAATGGGCACAGAGAAGGCAGTTGGGGTTGAGTCTTCTCACCAATACCCACTCATCTTTGATGGATTCAATTTTGTGGTCTTCCTTGCTTAGCATTCCTGAGTGCTGGGATTACAGGCATATACCGCCCCACCCAAAGAATGGCCTATGGGATCCACCATAAAAGCAATGGGGCTCCACCATAAAAGGCACCTTCACAGGAAAAGGGAATAGGAGTATAAAAGCATTTAAGGTAGACCAGAATTCTTATCAAAAAGGAATACAAAGAAGGTATGTACACACAAGTCCCACAGAAATCCCTGTGTGGATGCCAAGAAAACCAGCATTTGGACATCAGTGCTAAGTGAAGAAGTGACAATCAAAAGGCTCACAGTGACAATTTGGAAACTGCCAGCTAAGTCGAAAGACACATGTCCTTTCCAGGCACTCTTTGGGGGGATGATCCCACCCATGGAAGAGCCACAGACAGACTAGAGTCCTCTTTGCTTTCCAGGTGTCCTGGATCTTGGGCTGGCCTGAGAGATGCTCCAGGATCCAACTCCTGTAACATTGCGCCTTCCCTTATGACCATGTTCTTCCCTCAGCCCCCTGGAAGACTCATCCTGGCAACCACTTAAGTGTGGTTCCTCAAGTGTCTATCCTCATCCAACTTACAAGAAGAGCTTGGGGACAGAGTACTGTGAAAGACTAGAAAGCTTTAGAAGTATAGCTAGGGGTGTTCTGGCTCATTTCGAGAATGTCGCCAAAGCCCTCATGTGGTCATAGATGAGACCTTCAGAAGAGAATTTGGCCACAGGGGCACTATGGCTGATTGCTGTTAGGAGGTGGGGCATGGTTGGGGGAGGCAGATTGCTGGGGACATGACCTGGAAGGGTGTATTTTCCTCCCTGGCTTCTCTCTTCCCTCTCTGCTTCGTGGCAGCTTTCCTCTGCCCAGGCCCTTCCACCAGGTGGTCTCTACGTTTAGCCTGCTGAACATGGACTGAAACCTCTGCAGACTGAGCTGAAGTAAATCTCTCCTCCTTTCACTGGTGAGTGCTGGGTATTTATCCCAGTGCTGAAAAAAGCGACCAATCCCAGGGGCCTCCCCACTGGACTGTTTTTTCAGAGGTCATGCTCTTTACCTGATACTTTGCCCTGCCTTCTAGCAAGGATGGCTTTGACATGAAAGCAGAACTCTTCTCTTCGTTTTCTGATTAGGGGTTATATTTTTCCTTGGAAAGACTTCAACATATATAGAGACTTGGGCAAACTTGGACTATTAGGACTCTCTGTCCGCTTCTTTACCCAAGACAGGATGTTCTGTTAGAGGATTACAGCTTCCAATAGAGAATTTGGAACAAACCTCTGGACTTATGCCTCTTTATTCACACTTGTTTTTATTAATGGTTGCTACGTATTGAGTGATGACTATGTGCTACACACTGTACTGAGCTCTGTGTCTATACAGTTCTATTTAATCTTAATAGTGTTTGCACTGACTTTGAGACCAGGGACATGAAGCGACTTGGTGAAGTCACAAAGCCAGTAAACGAGAAAACTAGGAATCTATCTCACATCAACCCAGTTCCAGAGCCTGTCTTTGGGATCACAGCATGATGTCTCCCCTGGCACCGAGGAGCAAATCATCCCTGCAGCTTGACATTAGCTGAGAGCTGCTAGAATCATCGTCTGTAGTGTTCTGATGCTCAGACACTCACAGGACAACAGCATACAAATAATTTCACATTCGTTTTCACTTCAAAATATTACTACAAATACAGGTCCCACTTTTCCTATATCTGGCTTAAGTAGAATTTGGAGGTAGATAAAATAACCTTTAACAAGTCAAATGAAGAAGCTGTGGAAAAATCAAACCAGGAAGAGGCCACTCAGGACCTCATAAAATGAAAATCTGTAAGACGTTTCATTGTAAATACTTTACTTCAGTACATCTTATGGTGAGAACTGAATCTGCGTGACAGACCAGGTGACAAGGGAAACTCTGGAGTTTTTGTAATTGCCCTGGAAATGTTAGTCTGG
This sequence comes from Petromus typicus, assembly GCA_004026965.1. Classification (NCBI taxonomy): domain Eukaryota; kingdom Metazoa; phylum Chordata; class Mammalia; order Rodentia; family Petromuridae; genus Petromus; species Petromus typicus. The sequence goes on from PVIR01046829.1 coordinate 7,196, forward strand.
TAATACCTAGGAGACTTTCTTTCCTCCTAACCTCACCACATAGGTGGAGTTTCCCCCCAATTTTTAAATATGGGGTCAGTCGCTAAGGACGCCCACATAAAGCTTTGCCTCTGGTGTCAATGCTCCTCCTAAACCACGGGCTTCAAGCCCCGGTTTTATTTCAAACATTTCTCCTGCACTTCTCTCTATCTCTGTCTGTCTCTCTCTAGTGCTGGGGCTTCAACCCAGACCTTTTGCACTGAGTCACATCCCCAGCCCTTTTTAAATTTTAAGACAGTCCAGATAGGGTCCCCCCGCCCCTCCAGCTTTGATTCTCTCTGAGCGAAAAAGAGAAGGAAAGAGATTTCGTACTGTGCGATACAGTCTTAGTTTCTTGGACAACGAATGCCCTACACATATAATGGACTACTAGCTAATAATGGACAGAAGAAGGGCTACAGATCAAACTTCTAATGATAAAATTATTATCTAAGTATTACTCTATTCTCATACTATTCCCAAGTTCATAACTAAGAGGACAGCCATAGTGTCCAAAATCTGATCTGCTGAATTTGCTTAAACAGAAACCCTTTGTGGTTATCACAAATTCCTTTCCACTGTGGAGTGGGACTCCAGATGGTAGGTGGGCCATGGATTACATCACTCCACTGGGTGAACTTTGTTAAAACAAAACAAAATGGGTGAAATGCAAGAGTCTCAGTTCTTAACCACCAATAATGAATAGCAGCTACAGTCCTGGTACTTGTCAATGACTACAATTCCAAGTACACTGTCACTAAATATTTATGAAAGTGTCAAGAGAGACACTTGAAACAGTTTAAAATTCATGCAGTCCATCTGAGCTCTCATGTGACAAAATGCATCTCTAAGTTAAGCCACATTAGCAGACATCTAGCTGTCTCATCTAGACTATCTTGCATCCCGAGTTCCACAATTATTAATATTGTGTCTTAATGAGATGCCATCACGTATCCATAAAAAACAGTCCTCTGTTTGATATTTGGGTTTATTTTTAAAATCATGACATTATATATCCTGTGGCCCATCTATGGTGGAAATGTAAGTAAACATGGTTTATATTATTTGCTCTATCATTGAATCTCATTTGTGGCCTATTTGATTTCTATAGTCCCCGGCCCCCATGTTCAACTTATTTTCTCTTTGTAATATTACGTATTCCAGGAGTGTGCCTGAGAGATGACCTGGGACTTGCCATTTAGTAGCTTACAGAATATATTGTTCTATATATGAGGATGTATTATTTGAGTGTAAGTACACACTTACATCATGTTTCCCTCATTTGGCTTCCCTCACTTATGAGAAAAGTCGGTCCTCACTGTCCTACATGCATTTGTTCATCATGAAGAAATTGCTCTGTGCTCTATGGAGAAGTTATCTTATCCCACTTTCTGCTTCATGAGAACAAGAAAGCATTGCATCTAATTTCTGTGTACTTTGAACAATATGCTTACACCCAGCAAGTGGTCAATAAGTTCAAATTAAATGAACGATGCAGTGTCTGGGTATATGACCCACATTGTGGAGAGTGAGAGTCACTGTCCCACAGCCTAGCTGCTATTATTTATCTAAAGCCAACAGCATTATTTATTCACTGAACCTTGCACCATACAGCCTACAGTGGTGATGGTAAACCCTAGTGTTTTCTGCTAGACACCTACCATAGGCATCTGTTTGCCTCTGCCTGGCCAGTATATTTCTACCACTGATGTCATTATGATCTTCTCCTTTCTCCGTCTCCATCACCGTCCCCATCCCCGTCCCCGTCCCCGTCTCCTTCCTTTTCTTCTTCTCTTCCTCTTCCTCCTCCTTCTTCATCTTCTTCTTCTTCTTTTTTCCTTTTTTTTTTTTTTTAAGGTTTTTTGAGACAGGGTCTCGCTTTTGTGGTTCAGCCTGGCCCTCAGCTCAGCCTCCAACTCACATCACAGCAATCCTCCTGCCTCTGCCTCCCGAGTGCTGGGATTACAGGCGTGAGCCACCACGCCCGGCACTGGTATGTGGTATTGGTTGCCGCTGGGGTGAGTCTCCACACCCAGTATTGATATGTGGTTACCGGGGATCGAACCCGGGTCCTTGCCCTTGCAAGACAGGCGCCGGAACCACTGAGCTATATCCCTGGCCCTTCTTTTTTCCTTTTTTGAGACAGGGTCTCACTTTTGTAGTTCAGACTGGCCCTGAGCTCACTATGTAGCCCGAGCGAGCCTTGAACTCACAGCAATCCTCCTGCTTCTGCCTCCTGAGTGCTGGGTTTACAGGCGTGAGCCATCACACCTGGCATTATGGTGTGTGGACTTATTGTTGATGGATGTAAGTCACCACACCCAGCATTGTGGTATATGGCTACCAGGGATCGAACTTGGGACCTTGTGCTTGCCAGGCAGGCACCAGAATCCCTGAGCTAAATCCTCAGCCCACTATGATTTTCTTTCTTTTTTTTTTTTTTTTTAAGGTTTTTTGAGACAGGGTCTCACTTTGTAGTTCAGGCTGGTCCTGAGCTAGGCCTCCAACTCACATCACAGCAATCCTTTTGCCTCTGCCTCCCGAGTGCTGGGATTATAGACATGAGCCACCATGCCCGGCACTGTGGTATGTGGTACTGCTTGCTGCTGGGTGTGAGTCTCCATGTCCAGTATTGTTATGTGGTTACTGGGGATCGAACCTGGGTCCTTGCACTTGCAAGACAGGCGCCAAAACCACTGAACTAAATCCCTGGCCTACACTATGATTTTCTTTAGAAGTGTGCGCTTCTCAGTCTCATTGCATGTGGTTCAGATGGAGCATGAGGATGAACTCATGACCAAAGCCATGACCCAATAACTAATTTCTAGGACTTTTGTTGGAATGATAGCACCTAGAAGTTCTCTCTCTCTCTCTCT
>PVIR01046830.1:0-10098 GCA_004026965.1 Petromus typicus
TGGTTGCTGCTGGGTGTGGGTCTCCACACCCAGTATTGTTATGTGGTTACTGGGGAATCGAACCCGGGTCCTTGCGCTTGCGAGACAGGCGCCGGAACCACTGAGCTAACTCCCCGGCCCAAAAAGATCATTCTTATTACAGCCCTTACAGCCTTCATTTTTCACGATGCTGCTCTGCTATTATTTAAACATGTGAGTCACTTGTTCAAATTATTGTATTTTATGATAATTTGCCTTAACTACTCGCTATTGATATGCACTGTGGTCACGAATCTGTTATTTAAAATAATAAGTTACTCTGTGATTTCTGAAATGTAGAAACCACTTAGCATGCAGCTTACTGAGAAGCAAGGCCATTTCCTCTTTCGGTAGAATAATAAATGGAAGCTTCATTTTTATGTTTAAAGAATAATTATTCTCAGACTGAGGATTTAGCTCAGTGGTTAGGGTGGCTGCTTTGCAAGTGAAAGGGACCAGTTTCTATCTGGGTAAACACATATCACAATACTGGGCATGGTAACTCACACCCAGCAGCAATCAGTACCACATACCACAGTGCCGGGTGTGGTGGCTCACATCTGTAATCCCAGCACTCGGGAGGCAGAGGCAGGAAGATTGCTGAGTTCAAGGCTAAATTCAGGAGCAGCCTGAACTATAAAGCTAGGTGCTGCCTAAAAAAAAAAAAAAGAATAATTATTCTCATATCTATGCTTTCATATACAAGACAGAACAAACAGCAAATGTAGATCATTTGCTTTTAGTTAGGAAATATGTGCTCCTATTAACTCTATGAGTAGCCATTTGCAGACAAAAAAATTATACAAACTGGTTTGATATGAAAAAAGTTTTTCTACTTCTTGCATCAAAGGCAACTTGGGTGTAATGTCTCTGCTACATCTTGTTACTATTGTTTTGTTTTGTTTTGTTTTCAACTAAAATTAATCTCCCAAAAACTGTCCAGTGGAAAAAGCAGACCTAGCTGCTCAATAATGAAATCCACATTTCCTATCTGAAATATTTAGGAAATTAATTTAGTCTCAGAGTCTTTGTCCAAGGGATAAGTCTTACACAAAATTCTATGGTGTGGGTGGTCTCTAAATATAAATGTAGAATTAATAACAATATTGATTCTAGGATGTCCATATCTGATGGTAATTTTATATCTATATATAGATTTAATGCCAAAATATTCCGATTCGTGGTTTCAGCTATCATAGCCCTCAGAAAAACTGTTCCACTCTTCAGGTATAAACAACAAAACACAAAAATTATTTTTCCTAAAGATTTGAGAAGATTGCTATTAAAGCTGGAGGGGAAAAAAATCCTCCTAATCTCTTGGCAATGTCACATTTTCTAATTATTACCTGGGGTAGTCTTTCTTTCCCTGAAATGTGGAAAGAACTGACGAGTTGTACATAGGTATTTAATCATCATATCCAAAGCCAGACAGCTCGCACTGCTGTACATGATTGGAGGAGGAGCTATATAAAGACGTCTCATTATTTTAGTATTTATTTTGTCTGGTGCTAAATTAGCTGATTTCTTTTATGTTCTGAAAATGCCTGCTTTCAGACTCTTATTTTTTCCCTCCTGTCACTTTGCAATTGCGCTTCATGAAGATGAAGACGCCAGAGCCTGTTTTCCTCACTGCCCCATGCTGTATGTAGGTCACAATTCTTGAGACAGAAATAGGACTCCATTTGGTGTTTGTGTCTTTGGCAGCTGTATCATCATCTCGTATGAGAGCCAGGCCCTCGGGGGTGGAGTCTTCCTCAGAACAGATGGCACTCAGAGTTGGAGATCCCGGACAGGGTTGCTCAGAATCCAAAGGCGCCATTTCCAAGGAGGCTGAGCTCAGAGGAGAAGCTGCTGTACTGCTTGTGGGGCTTCAGCTGTTGAGCCGCTCCTGCTGCTGAGGGTCAGAAGGCCGCCCTCAGCCCCACTTCCTCCTGGAGGTCCACCTCCAGTTCACGGTCACGGCCAGATCTGCCTGCTGCCTTTTCTTTACTGGAGGGACTGCAGGGGCTCTCTGAGCAGTGGTGTGAGGTGTCTCTATAGCAGATTCATTTTACAGAAGGTGCCCTGAGACTTTCCCAGTGAACTCAGCACTTTCCTGTTACAGAGGCTGGGAGAAGAGGGGCTGTCACTGTGCAGCAGCGTGCGCTAGTCCTACCAACAGTGTGCACGGCTTCTGCTAGAGCTCTGGACTGTGGAGGGTCCTATGGGCTCTAGCCAATCCTTCTAGAACATGTCTATCATGTATACTCAGCTCAGTGTGCAGAGGAACGTCTCCTTATTGTAGCTGAGGAAGCAGATCCTCAGCATGAGGATGAAGGAAGTTCCAGGCCCCAGAAAACCCAGCAGAGCAGACAGGTTCTAGACACAGGTGTGGTGCAGATGTGGTGAGGATGCCTTTCTCCTCTGTGTCACAGCATGGTCAGAACAGACCAAGGAGGAGGGCTGTGGCAGAGAGTGATGGTGGGGAGAGGGAAAGGTGCTTGAGAGAAAGGGATTGGAAGAAAAAGCAGGAGAATTCCATGAGACCAAAGAGAGCTGACAACTTTCTGCTCAAGCAGGAGGAATGAGGGTGACAAGGCACAGGTCGTCATGCACTTAGGCCCCGGTGAGGGCTTCTGAGGACTCACAGATGTGCATTATACAAAATCAGTTTTATACGTCTGGTAGACCCGGAGTACACAAGACCACATGGTAAAAGAATTATTCGAATTGGCATTTGCCCGTTTCCCTTCTCACATCCTTTCTCCACCCAAGGAGAGATCAGCAAGTGCAGCTGGCCAGCTGGGCAAGTGCAGGGGCATAACTAACTCTGGTTAGACGTTTCCATTATTCACCAAGATTGCTACGTTTTTATCCACTTAAATGTTTGCTTTGTTAAGCGGTTCAAAGACTTCCTGTTACGGTTGTACCAAGATCAGAGTAGTCATGAGACCTGCCCACCCGTCACACAGGGACAGGAGGAAGAGGGTTCATCGGGGCTGTTGTAGCTTTGTGCTACTGTCCTCGATCCTGACAGTCACCTGAACAGGCTGAAGATACCCTGGCGGATCCATTCTACTTTTTATCCTCCTTCGGGGGACTTGTACACAGAAGTTCAAATAATCTAACTAAAAGGTCTGTCTCTGGGATAGGAATGTGCCAGGAATGAAAAACTTAAGGTCAAGACCTTGATCTCCGTTTCCTAAGTGTTAGACATCGGCATGGGAAGGCCTCTTCTTTCTGGGAAGGTAAAGGCAGTGAGAGGCCTCCGCAGCATTGCCTCGGCCCAAAGTGGAGAAGGTGTTGAAGACCACAGTCCTGTCTACAGGGGCCTGGGGGCAACAAAAAGTAGGATACCTAAAACAATAGCATAAACTCATTACTGCAGTTGGCTCTGAGAAGGTCCCTCTGTGATGGAGCGGGCAGACTGAGGTCAAGGTTACGTTTCAGATCCCAAGAGGGAAGCAAGCGCACCAAACCTAAGCTCTACTAAGTCACTTCACAGGAGGGTTCTGACAGCACCAAAGTATCCACCCATGGAGAGCTAAATGGAGGTGGATAAATCACAGACCCCTGAGGCAGCGCACACGCTGCTGACTGGGCCTGCCTTGCTCTCCTTCTCCAGCTGTGACCACGTTAGTTAAGTTATACCAACTTTTTTTCATACCAAACCCTTTAATAATGAAAAAGGAAGGATATGGGCCCATTTTATTCAAATTACATTCAGATGTGAATTTTTCTGAAAAAAAAATCTCTTCTATACAATAGATTATTTCCCAAATCATTCTGTAAAAATACTATCGCCCTAGACATACATTTGTGTGTGTGTGTGTGTGTGTGTGTGTGTGTGTGTGTGTGTGTGTGTGTGTGTGTTAGGACTAATATGTCTAAATTAAAATCTATTATTTAGTACCAGGGTTAATTTTATGCTTTCTTTATTGTTCTCTTTTAACTTTTTACTTGGAAATAAGGTCAAACTTAGAGAAAAGTTTCCAGAATAAGAACAAAGAACATACTCAGATTCTCTTATTAAATCAGATTCACTTATTAATATTTATTCCATTTTCTTTATAAAACCAATTTTTTCTTAAACTATTTAAAATAAAGCTATATGTATCATGGCTCAAGTGCACTCCAGTACAAATAACCTAAACCATTTCAGTGTATATTTCCTAAGGACAGGGACTTGTCACGTGATGGTGGTACACATTAGCAGCATCAGCATATTTAACATTAATCTACTGTTTCCATTGAATTTGACATGGATTATTATTTCTAATTGTGATACAGCAGTACATGATCAAGGCTTAACAACGTAAGACCACTTCTTATATAACATTAAAACAACAAAGTAAGTCATCTTATATGACACAAGGCAGTACTTTTAGTGAGCTCCTAGAGTCTGAACTCTTTCATATTAAGCTCATGCTGACATCTTAGTCTGAGGCAGGAACACCAGGCTTGCAATGATTTAATTTATCAGCAGCGCTTTGTTGAACATGGCCCATTAACATACTAGTCATGCCTTGAGATGGTATCCAGTTCTGTGGCCTACTGCACTGCACCTTGTCAGAGATAAGGAGCCCTTATGAACATTTGGCTTTCAAGTTCAGTGCAATAGAGAATGAGGTTTTAGTTGTCACTGTATATTGAATCTCTGAAGCAAAAAAATATTAATTCCTGATGAAACTTTTTTATTCCTTGTATGCTTCAAGTTGAAATGCAAGTTTTGTGCCAGGACCCAGAGCCAAAGCCTATAGAACAGCCCAGTCAGAATGCCATGAATAATGCTATCTTCCTAAATTTCTGTTGTAGGAAACGATTCCTTCATAAGTCCAGGAGTATAAACAAAATGTTGTTTTCCTGATTAGATGTCTCCAGTTTCTTAAATGTTTAACTTGAAGCTTTTCAGTGTTTAAAATCATATGTTTTAGAAAAGCCAGAGCCTGATGAAGAGTATTAATTATGTAGTATTTCCCTGGAAAACACCCAAGGAAAGCAGTGATTTCCTTTTATATATACCAATCTCAACTGACCTAAAGAATCATTTCCATAATGTAAGTGAGTACTTTTCCAAAGTGGCATCTGGGTTAATTTTATTCTCCTATAACAGTGCTTGAGCCTAGATATTTAGAAAGAGCAGAGATTTATTTCTGATAGTTCTGGAGGCTGGGAAATCCAAGGATAAGGAGTTTGTATTGGGCCAGAACCTTTGTGCTGGACAGAAAGTGAGAGAGTGTCAGAAAGAAAGAGAGAGAGAGAGAGAGAGTCAAAAAGAGAGAGACAGGGACAGAGAGTTGAAAAACTGTTTTTAGCAAAACACTTGCAGCACCAAACCACTCCCGTGACAGTGACATTAATCCCCTGAGCTCTCATGACCTAATAATTTCTTTAAGGTCCCACCTCTTAACACTGTTGCTCTTGGGATTAAGTTTCCAACAGATGAACTTTAGGACTAAGGGAGGGGCGGACACATTCACCCCATAACAGGGGGTGTGGGGATCAGACTTTCTTGTTTTCTTTTTTCCTCTAACATACTCTGTATCTTCTCGCTCTTCTTAGAGAATTTGCTTTACTGTGCAACTCTAAGGATGCTGGAAGACTGGGCAGTGTGTCACTGGTATGAGAGTGACAGTTATCGTTTTCTATAGTTGATTGTGAATTCTGTGAAGAGAATGTGACATCGTACTGTTCTGTGTATGGTTTGGTTTTGTTCCGTTTCTATGGGGGAGTTAGTGTGGGAGTGATGGCAGAGATGCCAGAAATGTCAATAGATTGTTGACTCTCTGACAGTGGATCTCCTGGAAATGGCATCCACGTGGCCAATAAGGAATCCCACTTAATCTTTTGGGGCAAAATCTTAAAGTCTTGAGGAAGTCCTGGTGTCTGCAGGGTCCAGGACTCAGACAGGCCATGGTCGTCCATTCAGTAGCCTTCTGTAGCTGGAGCTCTGTCTGCAGATTGTCTGAAGGCCCATGCTCCAACATTCTCATCACTGTCTCGGCACGTGGGCTCCAGGCTCCTGTCATTCGAGGCCCCAGCTCTTGCTGACACCCCCTTGTCATCCCTTGAGAAGCTGGGACCATGGCCTGTGACCTCCCGTCCTGAGGTTTTCAGCCCTTCTTTTCCAGGCCATGCTCTTTGTGGTCTTGAGCAGCTGGAAGAGCAGCTTCTGAGGAGGAAGAAGAACTAGGGGCACTTTCCACTCCCATTGCCTTCATTCTGTGAGGTGTGTCCTTCACATCTATGACAAGAGACTGACCATGGTCACAGCAGACTCCACCCTTCACTCAGCTCCAGGCACTAAACTAACACTCACCTCCACCAAGGAGCTATGACTTCGAACAAGGCCTGATGCCTAAATCTTCCCACTCCTAGCCAAATGTCACAGGCTCCCAGCATGGCCTGGCATAGACAAGTCTGTCCCTGGTTCACCATAGTCTCTGATGTCAGCTTGTTAGATTGCCTGCTGTGAAAATGTTCTTGTAGAACTGAAACTTGGAGGCGGTGTATGCCTATAATCCCAGCTACTGAGGAGGCTGTGGCAAGAGGATTCCTCGAGCCCAAGAAATCTGGGGCCTCATGGCTAAAACTGTGAGATCCCATCTCCTAAAAACAAACAGAAAACCAAGTGAAACCACCACCATCACCACCACAACAAAAAGTTGGGCCTTGTTCTTCCATTGGCAGCCCAACTGCTTTCCGGAAAAGCATGAGATTACTAGAATGCTCTTTAGAAACTGGCGAGCAAGTTCATTTCCAGAGCTCATTAACCTCTTCAGGACAAATTACCTCCCAAATATTGCATAATGGTTCCTGGCCTTTCCAAGTGAATTCATAGTCCTTCGCATTTTTGACTGGAGGAAAATCCTGAGTTTTTTGATGGAGGCTGGAAAGGCTGGATGTGATGAAGAGGGCTCCAAGTTGGTGCCTTCATCTATTATTAACTCCAGGTATAGGAGAGAGGCGTGGACTGGTGACTATGTTCACAGTGCAAAGGGCACGTGTGTATTGCTCCAAGCTCTGTGTGTCCTAGATTGATTTGCAAACAAGATTGCTCCAGTTCTGCTGGGAATAGAGGGTGAGAGCCATCATGGTTGGGGATGGAGTGTTAGCATTCTCTGCAAGTATGAATTCTTTTTTTTCTTTTTCTTTTTTCTTTTTTTTTTTTTTTTTTGAGGCAGGGTCTCGCTTTGTAGTTCAGGCTGGCCCTAAACTCAGTCTTGAACTCACAGCAGTCCTCCTGTCTCTGCCTCCCAAGTGCTGGGATTACAGGCGTGAGCCACCATGCCCAGTACTGTGGTATGTAGTTCTGATTGCTTCTGTGTGTGAATCTCCATGCCTGGCATTGTATGTGGTTACCAGGGATTGGACCTGGGACCTTGAATTTGCAAGTCAGGCCCCGGAACCACTGAGCAAAATCCTCAGCCTTGCAAGTATAAATTCTTAGGACAGAGGAGTTTTTAATGCAAAACAATTTCACTCCTCCAAATAAGCTTTTGTCTTCTTGGGAGACACAGACTACTAACTGTTGATCCTAACTCTGTATGTGTTTTTCTCTTTCTCTTCTCCCCACCCCTCACCTGGTGGTAGCTGTCCATACCTGGCAGTGAAGATCACCCCCGCCATCCCTGTAGTTGGTGGCATCCTGTTCTTCTTTGTGATGGGGACCCTGCTTCGCACCAGCTTCAGTGACCCTGGAGTCCTCCCGCGAGCCACGCCTGATGAGGCTGCTGACCTGGAAAGGCAAATAGGTAACGCTGACGGTCTGCCCTTCGCCTCTGGTCACTTCCCACCTGCGCCTGGCCCCAGTGTGAGGACAGGCCGAGGTGCCGTGCAGGAGGGCAGGTGCTGGCCGACGTGAAGAGTGACCAGGAAGGAAGGCGACCATAGCAGATGACCTGAGTAGGAGGTGGGATGGAAGTGGTGGAGGTAAGGCTGGCGGCGCTGGAGTGCTAGTGTGGGGGGTCCAGTGCCATGCCAAGAGCCCACCGGGGACAGGGTTCCCAAGGCCTTCAGAAGGCCAGGTGTCCAATTCTGTTCTCAAGGAGCCTCAGGATGACAGATCTGCATTCTTCAGTTGTTCTCTATCCCTTCTATAGTCATTGTAGCTAAACTCTTTTCCATTATTTAAAAAAAGCTAGGCAAGGTTACATTTTAGACTGCTGTCTTATTTCTGCAGTCTAGAATCCAGAATTCCCTTTACAGTAATCCAGAATTCCCTTTACAGTAACAGACCATACTTGTGATGTAGTGAATTGAATAGCTTTATCTTTCCTTTTTAGAAACTAAGGATCTAGGCTAACCCATTTTGAAGGTATTAAACTGGATCCCAATCCCCCAGTATAAAAAATTTTTTAATCAAAAAAGAGCAATGTTCTATGCTCTTAAAAGTTTCCATTTGTGGGCCAGAGAGTTAGCTCAGTGGTTCCAGCGCCTGTCTTGTAAGCACAAGGGCCTGGGTTCAATTCCCCAGTAACCACATAACAATACTGGGTGTGGAGACCCCACACCCAGCAGCAACCAGTACCACATACCACAGTGCCGGGCGTGGTGGCTCATGCCTGTGATCCCAGCACTCGGGAGGCAGAGGCAGGAGGATTGTGATGTGAGTTGGAGGCTGAGCTCAGGGCCAGCCTGAACCACAAAGCGAGACCCTGTCTCAAAAAAAAAAAAAAAAAAAGTTTACATTTGTGACCACGCAGCTTTGGTTGGGCTGACAAGGTGCCAGAGGAGCTGAGAGTCAGCAGGAGCATTAGATCTAAGCCTGAAAGTCACTTGGCAGAGACATTTCTGCCCCAGTCTTGCCCTGTGCTCAGACTTCCCTGTGTGGCCTCCACCGAAGCTGCAGAGATCCCTTCTATTCACAGAATAAGCAGGTAAAGTGCGGCTCTGGCAAGAAAGTGACTGTTTTAGTGTTACTGTTCCCCAAGGGCCCAAGTACAGGGTGAATCTCAGCATCTGCCCTCATCCTTCCTCCTTGTTACCTGGGAGGGAGCAATAAAGGAATCAACAGTGAGAGCAGTGACACCGATATGATTACACCCATTTCACAGATAAAGAAACCATGCCCTACACAGCGGCTTACTTGGGAGGAGGTGGCAGAACTGGAACTCGGGACCCAGATGTCTAAGTCCCTGCCTTTGTTCTTTCTGGCTGCTTCCATCACCAGAGACAGAAGAGGAAGATAAGGCCAGGTTCCTCCGAGAGAGAGAATGGGATGTGTATTCTGTGCATACATTACATCAGCCAATAGCTTCAACATCCTTTGCTTGATCTAAGGGCCCAGTCCCCACACTTCAGATAGAAGAAACTCCCTGCTGTGACTCCTCCTGGTTAGCGCAAGGGACATCTGCCACAGGAGCAAGATCAGGGTCAGGTCTTCTGCATCCCTTTCAAAGTGAATGATAGAAAGTGCTGTTGGAATTCCCTGTTATAAATGCAAATTCTAAGAGGCACAGTTTCTTTCTGTCTTGATGGACACTGAGGCAATGGGGAAAGGATTTACTGTTTGCATTTCTGTTGCTGTGGTTAAAGCTGATAATCTCAGAGCAATATTCTTCAACTTATATTTTAAAGCAATTGTGTCCATGGCCCCCAAAGTCAACTCTATGAGAGAACTAACTGGGGAATGGATGAAACAAAACATGGCTTTCTGTGAAGGAAAGAAAGGCTTCAAAGACAGGACTCTGGCATGGCAGAAATGAACAGCATGACGTTTGCTCTGCAAATTGTTAGAAGCAGCCATTTAATATTTCTGATATTCAGCCAATTTGAGGGGCTGTCATTCATGAGTAACTGCTGAACAAACATTGGGCAACACTAGTGGTAGCTCGTGGTGTTCCTGCCCGGGCAGCATCCAGCTCCAGCCGGAATTCTGGGGGTCAGTAAGTTCTATGGCAGTGAACACCAGCCACTTCCCTTCTGAAGGGCTGAGTAGATTTGAAGTGGAGCATAGAAAAGAATCAATAACTAAACTTCCATCTCAAAAAACTATAAAAAGAAGAGCAAACAAAAAGCAAGCAATAGTAAGGAAACAAAAAAGTTTACAAAGGAAATCAGTGAAATGTAATGCAAAAACATAATAGAAAAAATTCAATA
>PVIR01046831.1:0-10087 GCA_004026965.1 Petromus typicus
GCTTCTGCGCTGCCTTCGTATCACACACCTTCCACAGGGAAGCTTGTGAGCTAGACCGCTTTGATTTAGCATTTCCTTCCCAACATGTTCAGTAGAAACCAAGTGTGGGGACTGTGGAAACAGTCCTGACTCTGCCATTCTTGTCATACTGTAAACCTGAGGCAGGCTGGGTGAGTGGCGATTTCTTTATGATTTTGCAGGAACCACCAGTTAATTGCATAAGGTTGATTCTATCTACTCTATTTTGCTCCCAATTTCAGATAACTTGTATTAAATAGTGAGTTTCCTTTTCCCCCTCTCCACTCTTGGTTAAAGTATATTCAGGGACGACAAGTTAATCCTTCCCTAAGGAAAACTTAAATGCAAAGGTAGTTATCTAGAAATCAATAAGTATTGTGTGGAACTAGTATTAATTATTTTTCCTATCATAGCTTCCTTCTATTAATGGTAAATGTAGGATAGTTTAGTACAGTTTCCCTAGCCCTTAAAACAAACACTCATGACTTAAGCCAAAGATATTACTTCCTTCCTTTTATTGATTATAGAGAATATTTGACTATCAGTAGCTAGACTATATATTCAGGAAAATACTTGGAAAATTATTAGGACAACCAGAATAAAAGAAAAAAGCCAAGATATTACTCTATACCAAGCACTGTTCTGAGAACTCAGTATAGATTGTGTCTCATAATTCAAAGATCCTATAAAGTTTAGTTGCAGACAAAACACAGGACAACCAGTCGAATTTGCATTTCAAGAGGAGAGAATAATCTGTAGTTAAAGAATGTCCTATGCAATACTTGGGCACCCCTTATTTTTATTTTGTAAGTCTGGCAATCATTCTAAGAGTTTTTAAAAACTTATTATTCTTATTTTATAGATGAGGACATGAGACACAAAGAGTTTAAACAACTGGTTTATAGTCACACAGCTGGAATAGTAAAGATAAAATTTGAACCCAATCTGTCTGACCCACAGCCATGCCACTGATCACCAGATCTCCTCTGCTGTATGTGTGTAATTCAGATAAGAGAGCTGGCCTGAGATCCTAGGCAACTGTACTGTTATTTGTATGACTGAGAATCAGTAGGTCATTTCCTTGCTTTTCCTCTGTGATCCTAGAAAAATAAGTCTTCTCCAATTCTGAAAAACTGCTCTGGGCAGAAAAAGCAAGGAACTGGCCTGGGTTCTTATTCTTCCCTCTGAACAGTCACACTATGACCTTGAGGGTGGGACATGCTAATTAGAGACCAAACCAGGACTTTCACACTGAGCTGTATCCTTATATTTTTTAGATAAGGTTTTGCTGAGTCACTAAATAGCCCAAACTTTCAATCCTCCTGCCTCAGTCTCCCAGAGTACTGGGATTGTAGGTATGGGTCACCATACCTAGCAATGATCTATTAACAAGTGTTGAATGAGAAAAAAAATGGGTTTCCAAAGTCAAGTCAACTTTGTAAACAAAAGGTGGGGCAAACTGAGTTAAAAGATTTCTTAGCAGTGCCACTTGTTTTTTTGGTTTTTTTTTTAACTTTTTTTTTTTTTTTTGAGACAGGGTCTCACTTTGTAGTTCAGGCTGTCTCTGAGCTCAAACTCACAACAATCTTCCTGCCTCTCTGCCTCCCGAGTGCTGGGATTACAGGGGAGGGCCACCACGCCCGGCACTGTGGTATGTAGTACTGATTGCTGTTGGGCATGAGTCTATACACCCAGCATTGTTGTATGTGGTTACCGGATCGAACCCAGGCCCTTGCATTTGCAAGACAGGCACTGGAGCCACTGAGCTAAATCCCCAGCCCACTACTTGGTTTTTGATATGCACTGTGACCTTCAAGAAAAGGATCCAGTTTTAGTCTCCTAAAATGACCATGGTGTTCACCTCCTCCCACCACCAGACCTCAAAGAATTTCTATTTTTAACTTTATGGAGAGACAATAGTGAGTCCTGTGTACCCATCAACCAGCTTCATAATGATTACTCAGGGCCAGCCCTGTTTCTCCTGTATGCCTTCTCATTTCCCATATTCATCCTCTTGGCTCTTTAAATGTAATTTCATGCATCATATTACTCCACCAGCAATAGGGAAGCGCCATTTAAAGCATATCTCTCACTTATGCCAGCATGACACTACCAAATGATTCCAGACAGAGAGGTCATCCCCTTCCACTGACACTCTACAGAGAAAGGGATGAGAGTCAGGTTCTCATCATCCTGGTTGACTTCATTCTGTGTGGCTGAGTTCTTTGCAAAGACTTCGTACTGAGTCACAGGCTGTCCTCAGGGACACAGCCTCCAACCTAAGCACATTGTCTCTGCTTGAGATGAGAAACTTCCAAACCGCAGTTGCACAAAATTGAATGGTGCCATTACATGGTTCAAGCCCTTTCTCATGCCCCGTCTTAAGAACTGACAATCTAATCCCTTTATTGATTTTCTAATGCTATTTTCCAGAACAGAAGTTGCAGGTTGCACTTAGGAATGCACTAAATGAACATTAATTCAAGTTCCATCATCCGTGGGCAGGTTTGGAACCATGTACCAGTCACTTAACGAAATAGCTGAGTTTCCTGTGCTTCAAACTGAAAGTTGGCATACCAACAATAACTTTGCTTCTTACTTCACAGAGCAGTATTTAAGATCAAATGATGTGATATATATGTAGAAATGTGAACTATGATTCAATCATAAGGTGCTATTAGGAAGCACTGGCCTAAAATGCAAGCTTTCCCACTTTTTCGACAAAATCTAGGTGATCTTTAAGTATCCTGTTTTTTTTAAATTGTGATAAAAATATACAACATAAAATACCATTTTAATTAATTTCAAGTATAGAGTACAATAGCACCTTGCGCATTTAGATATTGTGTTCTCTTTATCACCGTCCACCTCCAGAACCCTTTTCATCTTGAAAAGCTGAAGCTCCATGCCCTCTAATCAATAACTATCTATGTTTCCCTTCCCTTAACACTTGGCAGCCTCCACTCCACTTTCTGTCTCTGTGAGTTGAACTTTCCATAATAGTTGCCTTTTTAACCTGATTCTTTTACTTGGCATAATGCCCTCAGAATTCTAGATAATTCAACATTATTCTAGAACTTATCAGCTTAGTAAAGATAATTGTGTGATTTGGGGAAAACAAAGGCTTTAGGACATTATCATCCACTAGGCCTTCGATTAGACCTTAGACTACCTAGCTTGCTTGTACACTTGGGGTTCCCACCACAGAATTTTAGCTTACTTTGTCTTGGAGTAGGAACAGTTATGAATCAGGTATGATTCAGGGAGAGATACTGGATGTGAGAACAGAAAATGCTATGGCCACAGTTCTCACAAAGCATTTTGAAGAAGAATTAAATTGGATGAGAAAGTAGTACCACTGGAAAATGAGAAGTATTTTAAAATTGTAAAAATAGAATCTCTGTGCATCAACTGTGAATACAAAAGACAAAAATGATCCTGTTTCCAATTTAGGTTACCAAAAAGATGATGACACGATAAAGACAGAGCATGTAAAAGTCATTCAATATTTGAAAGCTAAGACAGGAATGTGAGGTATAAACATCAAAGTCCACACTAGAGAGTGGCACAGTCGTTGAGAACAAGGGCCTAAGAATCAGACAGCCTGGATTTGAACGTCAGCTCAGCCCTTTATAACCTGTGTGATTTCAGGTGAGTAACTGATTTCATCATTAGCAAAAGTGGGCATAACAGAATCTCATAGAATTGCTATGAGGCTTACTTGAGTTAATATATAAAAAATACATATGAGCATGCTTTTCTAGTAAATGCCCCAAACATTATAATTACCACTAGTATACATATATTATACATGTAGCACCTTAGGTGTGTGTTTTATGATGTTCATATAACCAGTTATTTAAAATGCCAGCTTTTGCCAGCCTCTGTAATTGGGAGGATGAAGCAGGAGGATTGCCACAAGTCTGAAGCCAACTAGGGCTACATAGTGAGTTCAAGACCAGCCTGAGCCACATAGAAATACTTTGTCTCAGAAAAAACAAAACAAAACAACTCAACTAGAATGCCAGCTTTTTCTCCTCTATATTCTCTTTAGTATCAAAAGAATAAAGTATTGACACCTCTTTTATTTTCAGTTCAGGAGTTTTCTTACCAGTTTTTTGCCTTTGATCTAATACAAATAGAAAAATATACATTCAAAATGTGACTCCAAGAGTTATACAGATTATACCCTTTGACTTTCTGATCCTTGATGACAAAATGTGGAAGAGACTATTACCCTTTAGTTTGTGTTTGTGTCATTGTTCATATTTGGACAATACCTTTGGCCACAAGCAAGAACATCTCAAGACCTGTAACCTGCCTCTTTTTTTCATTTCTATTAAAGTAGAAGTCTAGTTCTAGCTAATGGATTATGAGCCACCATCAGATGCTAGGTGCTTTACTACTGATATTTTGAATCTTCAAATTTTCCCAAAGGTCTCTAATATTATCTTAGCATATGATTGAGTAATAAGAAAGGAGCTAGAGTTTGAGGACACTGCACACCAGGTGTTCTGGTGGCATAGAATTTATGGCATGTCTTCTAAGAAGAGAAAGCATGTAAGACTTGCCACAGCAGAATGAAAACAGGCTTCCCTGGCATCTCTCTCCTGTGCTATGTGGCTATCTTGTCACATGAGCTAAGGGGTGGCACAGTTTTCTCTGGGGACCTGCAGGTTCTTTCAAGATGTTTGCCGGGAGAGCACTAGGCCCTGAGCCATGGTACCAGGCCAGGTAGGAGACAGGGACATCTCCCTGTTCTGTCCTGATGTATTTGGCAAATTCTCAAAGGAGCAAATTGAAAACTGTGTTTGACTCAAGACATTTCAGCCAATCAAATTGACACTCTAGGCACTTGAAGATGTCAAAGTGTCCCAAATATAAAGGAAAAGTCAGTTCTGTTGGTGTATCTGTGTATGTACACATGCTTGTGTATGTGAGTTTGTGTGTGTGTGTGTGTGTGTACACACATGTTTGTGTGTTACTGGGCCTTCATGCTAAGATAGATCCCTCGCCTTGTTTTGTTTCTGTTTTGTTATGTTTTGTCAGCTAAATATCTAAGTTTCCCAAGTTGGCCTCAAACTTGTGATCCTTCGGCCTCACCCTCTCACAGAATGTCATTATATCCAGCTCTCAATTATTTCTTGTGTTTAAATAGAAGCAGAGAATAGATGATTAGAAAGTAATAAAGATGTTTCTTAAAGGAGAGGGCTGTATTTCCTTTTGTTCAGTGAGTAATTCCATCATTGCCTGATATATGATGCTAATTACTACCAGCAGGAAAGAAATTTATAAGATAGCTAAATTAAATGCATGAATATAAGAACAATAATAATAGTAACAAATATAATAATCTATTGTGTTAAATGCATCTTGGTGTACTCATTACTATACTGATGACTATAGATATGTATATTACAAATTTAATTCTCATGTTGTTCTTGCCTAGCAAATAAGGATTTTCTCATTATACAGAGATGAAAATTGAAGTATGCTGTACCTGATTATTTTCCCAGGGTCACCTGGTCATTGATAAAGTAGAGGTTTGAAACCTGGCCTCAGGGATGGGAAAGCCAGACCTTTCCTATTATATTTATACTTTGAAAACAGTGTAATGCAGTTTTTAACACTTCTCTTTTCTACGGGCTTCTTGTTTCTCCTGAGTCCTGGATAAAATCTTGTTAGTCTTGTCCTACCCTCCTCACTGATGAATACAATATATGTTCTCACACTAACTGTTTTCCTAAACACTTGGCTTCCCTTTGTACTCTATTCAGTCTATTTTTTCTTTTTTTCTGTACTAGGAATTAAACCTGGTGGTGCTTAACACTGAGCTCTATCCTCAGACCTTTTTTTTTTTTTTAAGGTTTTTTGAGACAGGGTCTCGCTTTTTGTGGTTCAGGCTGGCCCTGAGCTCAGCCTCAAACTCACATCACAGCAATCCTCCTGCCTCTGCCTCCCAAGTGCTGGGATTACAGGCGTGAGCCACCACGCCCGGCACTGTGGTATGTGGTATGTGGTACTGGTTGCTGCTGGGCATGAGTCTCCACACCCAGTATGGTATGTGGTTACTGGGGATCTAACCCGGGTCCTTGCGCTTGCAAGACAGGCACCGGAACCACTGAGCTAACTCCCTGGCCCTTTCGCATTTTATTTTGAGGCCGGGCTTCCCTACATTGCTCAGGCTAGCCTCCAACCTCCTCTCTCAGCCTCCCAAGTAGCTGGGATTACATGCAGAATCACTACATCCCACTCCATTTTACTTTTTAATCTTCTTTATTATTAGATTTATTTCTTAGTTTCTAAAAGAACAAAACAGGTCTTCATTCATGATAACGATCATTTTTATGCATTAAGAGATTCTCCAAGCCTTAGCATGTACCCTAGTAAAACAGAGAAAGGAGTTTAACACCAAGAACTCATGTCCCTTGCAGAACTGTGAGAGTCAGCCAGAGTTTGTGGTTTATCTTGGCTTCCAAACCCGAAAGGGCAGAGTGCTGGTTTATGGGTTCCAGCCTGGTCCAGGCACAAACTCACTGTTTTAGAAGCAAAGAGGGAAAACATAAGGGAAGGATAAGCCAGGAGAAAAAAGTACCCCAGGCACCACATCTTGTTGTTAATGATGATGAAAAGCATAAGCCCTTGTGAAAAGCTGGCAGCAAGCCATGGAACAGTTGGAAAAATGAAAACTCATCCAGGATTTCTTCACATTTTGCCCTGTTCCAGGCACTAAGTGAAGATATGGATGTGATCAAAAGACAAGTATATGTTCAAACTTTTAACTTATTACAGTAAAAGACATATTGCTGTTAAACCTTCTCAAAGTACTCTCCCTCACTTTGAACATGCGTATCTTGTTCTTGCCACTTTCTGAGCAGTTCTGGAAGTTCGTGAGTGATTTTAGTTGCATTATCATGTCTGCCTCAATGTCCTGAATCAATTTAAAACACTTATCTTCACGGCTAATTTGACTTTGGGGAAGAGCCAGGTCTTTGAGTTTGGTGCCAAATCTAGTAAAAAAGGTAGATGAAGACACACTATCCTGTTTTTATAAGCCTGCTCCCTGTAGCAGCATGTATCATATATTTGTAATCACACTTCTAAAAGATGTAGGGAGCAGTTGGCCTTTCCTATTATTATAATAGGATAATGCTGCTGGCAACTTAGTAGAGGCCAAGGTCTACAAATCTCCTGCCGTGCACAGGTCAGATCCTACAACAAACTGTTATCCAGCCCAGAATGCCACAGTGCCAAGGTTGAGAAGTTTTCAGAAAAAAATATGGGTTTGGTAATCTATTAAAACCAATTAACAACTTTTATTACTCAGATCTGGGGGTGTTTACTGCACAGTTGCTTAGGATGTAAATAGTCTCAGCGTGTTTTTATTGTAGAAAAGAAAGGCACTACTGGTTAACCTTGGTAGTTCCTGACCACTGCCCAGTCAAGCCTAGGGAATAGTAACACCCAGTTGGAGGGCAACCTTCAGTGACCTAATTCCTACCTGACAGAAATAGTTTATTACAGTCCACTGCAGCACTGTCCATCTCTTTCTGTCTTTTTTGTTTTGTCTTGTTTTGATACAAAATCCTGCCATATTTCAAGCTGGTTTTGAGCTTACTATGTGGTCCATGATGGCGTTGAACTCTTGATCCTCCTGCCTCAGCTAAGATTACAAGTATGTACCACCACACCCAGTTGCTCCTCTGTTTTCTGTAGTCTGTTCTATTGAGGGTTTAATATCTTACTGTTTTAGGGAATCAAAAGATCAGTTTTCTTTAGATGCCAACGATACAACCCAGGTGTTAGAAGAAAGCTATCTCACTGTCAGAATCCCTTCTCAAATCTAATTGCAGTTTGAGACTGTTCTTTATTTAATCTCCACTGAACTGTTAGTAAAATAGTTTCAAAGAATATCCATCCATCTTTGCTTAAGTTTCAATGAAACATCACAGCCAATAGTGCAAGTGACAGAGAGAGGTAATCTAGACAAGGCAAAGCATTGTGCAGCCTTCCTCTCTATTAAAAATACTTGCTAGTGAGCATGGTGGTACATACCTGTAATCTCTGTCCTTGGGAAGTAGATGCAAAGGGATTGGCTGGAACTAAAGGCAAGTCTGGGCTACATAGTGAGGGCCTGTCTCCAAATAAAAAAAATTTGCAGATATCAGTGTAGATTTTGTCTTGTGCTTCTTGTTTTGTCTGGTTCAAATTAGATTACAGTGGTGATAATGGAAATTGGACCCAGGACCTTGTACCTGCTAGACAAGTATCACTGACCCTATCTTGTACTTCTTTTCTTTTTTTATCTTTTGCTTATAAAATGACTTTATGTTTGGTGTAGTATTTTACTCTGAAAGCATTTAAGAATTAAAATACCCAGGTTTCAAAAGTTCATACTTTCCAAATGGGAAATGTACAATAAAGTAGCAGTGTGTACATACATGCTATTAAGGTGTTAAGAATTAACTCACCTAAGTGCTCTATCTGCAATTCCTTCACCATAAACTTCCTGAAAGCTGATAGATGACTGGCTCAAAAGGATCACAAACTGAATGTGTCACTTAAAAGCAACTATTTTTGACCTGCACATTTTAAACATTATTATTTCTATAATGGTAATGAAAAGGGGAAGTTCTCATTGTAGTCATTTTGCAATAAAGCAATGACATAAGCTTTGTGATCCTTCCTACATTCGCTTGTACACAAACCTAGCTACATTTGTATATCACCTACCTTATAATGGCTAATTATCTTGATCTTCGCATCACCACAAACACAGGAAAAGCATTAGTGAGCTCAGAACAGTAGGTGTTGTTTTTATTTTGCAGTGCTGGGGTTGGAACCCAGAGCTTCAGACATGATAAACAGGTGCTGTACCACTAAGCTACATCCTTAACTCAGAATAGTGCTCCTGAACCAGAAAAATATTTCCGGCAGTTTTTAAAAACTCAGTGTCCTAGCCATACCCTAGGCTAAACAGTTCAAAACTACTAAGGATGAAACCTTGTCCTCAGAATTTTCTGAAACTCTCCAGGCAAGTCCACTGAACAGCAAAGATTGAGAAGCAGAGGTTTAGAAGAAATTCTAATTGATAAGCAGAAGCAGAATACCCAGGTGAAATTCGGGACCTTATTGTTGTATATCTATTTTCAGGTGTTTCGGCATGGAGACAGGAGTCCCATTACAACCTTTCCGAATGACCCCATCAAGGAATCCTCATGGCCAGATGGATTTGGCCAGCTCACTCAGGTTGGTTGGGGAATTTCAGTTCAAAGTTGTTGGCGAGTCTTCAATGAAACAAATACAAAATTGTTTTGCCAGGTTTTAAAATACTTCATTTGCTTTATTTAAGCATGAATGATGTACACATACAACAGAATACATGAGTTGAAAACTCTGAAGAAAGCTTGAAAAAAACTACTAAGACAGCACTTGAGTTTTTCAGGGCTCACCTGTAAAAAGAGGAGGAAAATGTCTGCTCATCCACAAGCTTAAAGAATCTTCAGGGCTGGAGAACATATTAGTTGGGAAGAAATGATATCAGAATTTCATTTCTAATCAGCTAGAATTAAACTTTCCTGCTAATTCAGCAATCCCCAACCTTTTTGGCACCAGGGATGAGTTTTGTGGAAGACAATTTTTCCACAGGTCAGGACAATGCAAGAGCAATACATTTACAGTGCCCTTTATTTTCACTGTGACTATGTTGTGCACTTTATCTATTATCTTTCTATTGTGCACTTTACTTCCATTATTTTACATTAGATTCCCATCAGGAGCATGCAACCTAGAACCCTCACATGCATCATTCACAGTAGGATTCCTGCACTTATGAGAATCCTGTGCCTCCTTTGCTCTGGCAGGAGGCAAAGCTGGGGCTGGGATGTGAGTTACGAGGACTGGCTGTGAATAGAGATGATGCTTTGCTTGCTTGCCCTGCCACTCCCTGTTGCTATACAGTCCAGTTCTTAGCAAGACCTGTACTGGTTTGGGACCTTTTTAAAAGTGATCTGTTAAATACAAAGAACCCTAATTCCTAAAGAAAGGGAGAAGGTAAACTGGGGAACAA
>PVIR01046832.1:0-10051 GCA_004026965.1 Petromus typicus
ATAATTGATTTAAATTGAGTATATTTGCACTTATTTGTTTTCCATATGTGTGTATGGGAATATGTACTTTTTTTCAATCTATTTTGACTTCATAAGATGGAAACTTTAATTTAACAATGGACCAGAAAATAAGTAAAGTTTTACCTCACGTGACCCAGAGGTGCAGGGTGTAACTCTGTGGCTAAGTGAAGTTGTCTATGATCTGGGTGCTTCTCCTTTTCTGACCTGTCAGCCTCAGCTTGTTGTTGTTGGATTGATTCACATTAATCAGCACCCATAGCTCTAGACAGGGTGCGTTAGTGGGGGAAGCAGAGTGAGTAAACAGAGCTTCTGGGGGCGGAGACAGACCAGAGAATAGGTCAGAGAAGCTATGGAGAGAAGTGAGACAGTGATGAGTACTGCAGGGCTATGCTGGGTCCTTAAGGTCGGGTGATGGAGAAGGCCTCAGTGAAGAGATATTTGGATGGAATGAGACTGCAAAGTGTAGGGTAGGGGAGAACATTTCCAGCCAGGATCACTGACTGCAAAGGCCCTCATGCTTGAGTTGTGCAAAGAACTTAAAGGAGAGGCAGCATAGTGTGATGGAGTGCTGGAGGGGCGGGAAAGAAGGTGTAGGGAGTCAGGTGTGCGGGGCCTTGCAGACCACTGACACCCTGTCTGCAGGGGAGGTGAGATACCTTCTGGAGGCTCACAGACATGAGCTACCTGAGACTCCACAGGGATAATCCTGGCTGCTCAGTTGAGACTAGAAGGAAGCTGGTATGGCAGAAACAGACATGAAGAGAAGTACAGGCAGCCAGGAGAGAGATACTTGACTGTAGAATAGGAAAGGAGCCTGAGGGGTGCTAAAGTGATTCTGTGTAGGTAGAGCTGAAAGAATGTGTTGAGGGATTGAATATGGAATGTGAGAAAAAGAGGATTCATGGTTCACACTGGATCCACTGTCCACAGCCCCAAAGATACAGCGTATTTGTTCACATACCTCCCATATCCACTTGTAATAACTTTCATGGAAGTTAACAGCAGTTTTTTCTTCAGATCCTCTTGACCATGTCCTAGGCCTCAGTGAGGCTGGCAAGGCAAGAATGTGTCTTTTTCAGCTTTACAATGGGAGGTAGACTCTGATGACAGGGGTGGGGTAGGGAAGGAGGAGAGGCTATTGGTAGGTAGTGAGATGTCCATTTTTCTGTTGGGTTAGTCACCTTAGGAAAATGAATGTTTGCTATAATGGATTCTAATTACTTTCAAGCAGTACATTTTTTTTTTCTTGTCTGAGACCAGGGTGATACTGGGGATCAAGCTTAGGACCTTGCACTTGCAAGGCAGGCGTGGTGCCACTGAACTAAATTTCCAGCCCAGCAGTTTTAAAATTTTGAAATAAGCGAAGCTCCTTTCAATTAAAAAAAAAAAATTTCAGATTTACAAGTAGGGGCAGGTAACTGCAGAGTCCATTGCATAATTTATAGTTTTTCCTTCTCTAGGCACAAGTGTCATTTTATTGAATGTTGCCCCATCACTGTATTTCTCTAAGGTAGCACTTTGCGCCTCCTGTTTTTGTTGTTACTGCCTTCCAGCACTGAAGGTGGCATTTTCATCAGCAGAATCTTCAAGAGGTTTTTATTTTAGTTTATTCTGACTTTATTTTGATACTGATTAACTACTGTTCTTCTCTTGTTTGTCCTTCACTAACTGGTAAGTGGCCTACACTATAGAAAGAATTTTTGTTTTATGGTGTCCATTGGAACGTGAAGGTATGGGGCATGGGCTTGTCATCAGACATCCTAGAGCTTTTAGGCCTTCACTCCACTGCTTCTCAGCTGTCCTTAACCCAGCTCACTTCATTCAAGCTGCTTTGGCATCAGGCTGGGATGGGCATTCACAAAAGCAGCATAGTGGTACTGCCTGCATCTGTACAGTTTGAGGCGTTCTCCAGGGGCTTCAGCACTTTCAGAGTCTTGGATGAGGTAGTGTGTGGAATGACCAGTGCAGTACTAGTTAGACACTTGAGGGAAACCATGAACAGTTCTGTAGCTCATCGTTTTTACCTTTGATGAAAGGCTGGTTACTAATAATAAGCTACGAAGTTGTAAGTGGGGAAATAGGCTTATTGTAGAGTGAAATATTATAAAAGCTAATATTTAAAAAGCTGTATTTTTTTTTCTACCTCCTTCATTTGTAAGATATTGAAAGTGTTTGGGTTAAGTCCACAGTTTTGCATATGCTCTGAGGCCTTTCCAATTCTTGGTCCTGTGTAAGCAGATGAGGTTTTAGAGTTAGAGGGAGAGTAGTTAGGCAAGACATACTTACATTTTTGCATGGTAATACTAAGGACAGCCAAGGCAGAGAATTAATTGGAGCAAGAGAAAGTAAGTTTAGCTCTTGTTTTTCAAAGTATTTAATATATTGGTAGGATATTACAGTGATTTCTAAATTCCAAGTTCTGTGGTTTAAAAAGATAGGAGGTTCGGTAAGAAAGTCACCCAGATTTGTACCATAAACTCAAATCGAGTTATACTGTTCAGGCAATTCTTGGGTATCTGAGGTTACAGAACTCAAAATTGAAATTTACTTATGTGTTATATACAGTTTCTACATGGAATACTTTTTATTAGATTTTAATGTAGATTTACAAGGAAAATGACTAATACACATTATAAGCTATGTATTTTTTTAAATCAGAATTTTCCTAATGGGGTTTTTTTCCCCTGAGGGGTATAAATGATAAAGGAGATTTTTTTTTAGGGGGTGCTAGGGCTTAAACTCAGTAAGATTGTTTTTATTCTTAGTGAACTTTTGTAGTCTTGTGTTATAATCAGTCTTTATAAAGTCACAGCTTAGAGTTATATGGTGCTTACTGAATACATCTCAGGCTTTAGATCTGAAAAATCTAGTTGGTAATACAAATGGATGTTTTCCAAGAAAGGTGGATGTGATGTGTTAGTGGGTGGCCCAAACCAAATTAGTGTCGCAAGAAGTAGTGTGGAAGAGGGAAATTGCTGGGTGGTCTTTGTCAGTGCCCAGTGTTAATAAAAATAAAGTGAATGTATACAGTTGTTCTCCTGCAGGGTTTGGTCATGTCTAATGACACAGTTATGCCTCTAAAACAATTGTCTACAAACTTTTGAGTCATGATGCCATTAATAAGATTTGAATTAATGGGCTGGGATATTGCTCAGTTGTATACTATTTACTTAGCATGTGTGAAGCCAAGATTTGAACCTCAGGACTGCTAACAACCAAAAAGAGAGAGAGAGAGGGAAATTTGAATACATGACCTCGGCATATGTTTCTTTTCTGTGGCAGGTTTACTTCTGTTGTTCTTGTTGTTACTAATCTTACCTTCCCAGGCCCATGCTGAGGAAATAAAGTGTCTTTTGATGTGTATGCCGCACTCTGTAGTCCACTGCTCTGAAGGATCATGTTGTACAGTAGCTTCTTTTTTTTGTTTGTTTTTTCGTTTTTTTGTTTTTTAAGGTTTTTTTGAGACAGGGTCTGGCTTTGTGGTTCAGGCTAGCCCTGAGCTCAGCCTCAGACTCACATCATAGCAATCTTCCTGCCTCTGCCTCCTGAGTGCTGGGATTACAGGCGTGAGCCACCACGCCCATCACTGTGGTATGTGGTACTGGTTGCTGCTGGGGTGAGTCTCCACGCCCAATATTGTTATGTGGTTACCGGGGATCGAACCCGGGTCCTTGCACTTGCAAGACAGGCGCCTGAACCACTGAGCTATATCCCTGGCCCTGTACAGCATAGCTTCTGTCTGTTCATTTTTCTGCTTTGGGTATTAGGTAGTGTGCTGTGTAAAAGAACAGAACAGAGTGAGCTATAGTTTTGTCTTTGAATTCTGGAGAGGCCATTGAAGAACTGATGAACTAAGAAATTTAGGTTCTGGGTTGGCTTTTTTCTGCACAGATTGTAAATGAGAAATCATGTTGCTTTAAGATTTGTGTTCACTGTGTGCTAGGCACTCTTCTAATCACTGTTATGTATTCCACTTAATCCAAAATCATGTTAATTTATGTAAGTGATAAAGCCAGAATTTTTTTAGATCTCTGACTCGGAGCTCTTTCCTTTTTCTCTCTCACTTTTTTTTTTTTTTGAGACAGGGTCTCGCTTTGTAGTTCAGGCTGGCCCTGAGCTCAGCCTGCAACTCACATCACAGCAATCCTCTTGCCTCTGCCTCCCGGGTGCTGGGATTACAGGTGTGAGCCACCACGCCCTGCACTGTGGTATGTGGTTACCAGGGATCAAATTTGGAACCTTGAATTTGGCAGGCAGACGCCAGAACCACTGAGCTAAATCCTTGGCCCTATATTTCTTCAGTAATAATTTCCTTATCTAGTTAGTGCAGTGTAACATATTTAATAAAATTTATTACACAATGGCCCATAGTGTTGAATAATAGCATGAAATTTTAAGGCACATGTGTTTGTATTGGTGTCTCAGTGCTTCCACTTCTAAGCTGCTTGGCTACTTAAATCTTTTTGAATTTGAGTTCCCAGAATTTATCTCAAAATGAAAGGAATCATAGTATCTGCCACACTGAATTGTCAAGAAACTTCTGTGATAAATTTGCCTGGTCTGATATGTTTGTTTTGGGATTTTTTGGGTGTGGGGGGATTCAGGCATGCCTGCACCTAGCCTGTCTCCTCTGATTTGGGACTTTTAGTTGCTGTAGTGATCATTCTTTTTGTTTTGTTTTGCTTATACTTGAGACAAGGTCTCATGAAGTCCAGGTTGGCCTTGAATTCACTATGTAACCTAGGTTAGCCTTGAACTCAGGATAATCTTGCCTCTGTGTGACAAGTGCTGGCATTATAGGTGTGCACCAACAAGCGTAGGTTGCAGTGATCATTGTTAATACCAACATGAGATTCACTCTTCACACTCTTGAGGTTTGGCCACTAAATTCCCAAGGAAGTGTTTAACAAAGTATTTTTCTATAGTTTTCACCTCTACTACTTCCTTTGTGGAACTGGTAAAATTTGAAAAATATGTATTTTAATGTATATAGACTAAGGCAGTTTTTTTTTTTCCTGTAGCGAAAAGTCTAGAGCACAGATGTCTAGGATATCTAGTTATATCACTTTAATAGGTTTTTGTTGTTGTTGTTACTGGCAGTTGGACTCAGGATTTTGAGTTTACAAGGCAGGCGCTGGGCCACTGAGCTATACCTCTAGCTGTTTTTTTTTTTAAATGAGACCCGTTCTTACTATGTAGTTTAGGCTGGCCTTGAACTCCTAGTGATTGTCCTGCTTCTGCCTCCTAAGTGCTGAGACTACAGGTGTGCAACACCATGCCTGGCTTATCTTTCTTTCATCATTGATGTATAAAAGCTTTTTGTATCAGTCTGTGAATTTGATGTATTCATTCAGTATTTAATTATTGAACACACTGTTCTGTCAAGTACTGCACTAGGCATTAAAAGCATACTGAAAGTCTATGTGTGGTGGCACATGCTCTACTCCCAGCTATTCCTCGGCCTAAGGTAGGAGGATTGCAAGTTTGAGGCCAGCCTGGGCAGTGTAATGAGACCCTGTGGAAAAAAAAAAAATCAGAATAAGATGATATCTCTGTCCATAAATGCTAAAACTGAGCTAGGAGGCTGAGAGTGCAGATACAAAGGTAATTTTGTACACAATGGGTACTGAAAAGAAGGAGCTTATTGAGTCACTGTTGTCCCCTAACTGCTTTCTTTGAAGAGGTGACATTTAGCAGAACCTGGTAATAATTGTCTAAAATGCATTTTAAAGGGGCTTGTGTCGTAGCTCAGTGGAAGAGTGCTTGCTTAGCATTCACAAGCCTTCGGATTCTGTCCCCAGCACAGCAAGGGTTGAGGGTAGAGGACGAGTGAGAGAAGTAATTTTTTTTTTCTTGAAACAAGGTCTCTGTACTCCAGGCTGGCCTGTAACTCATGATGATCTACCTGCCTCAGCTTGGTTTGTATTTGTTTTTTAAAGTTTTTTTTTTTTTTTTTTTGAGACTCTGCCTCCCGAGTGCTGGGATTACAGGCGTGAGCCACCACGCCCGGTGCTGTGGTATGTGGTACTGGTTGCTGCTCGCTGTGAGTCTCCACGCCCAGTATAGGTATGTGGTTACTGGGGATTGAACCCGGGCCCTTGTGCTTGCAAGACAAGCGCCGGAACCACTGAGCTAAATCCCCGGCCCAAGTTTGTATTTGTTTTTTAAGGCTTTGGGCCATTAAATGGTAAAAGCAGGGAGTGGGGCTAAAGTTCGTGTTGTTATTATGTCTACTTGACTTTAGTGTGAAGGTTATAAATAGAAGAAAGTTGGAAGTAGAAGGCTGTTGGCAGATGAGAGAGGAAGACAGTGGTTAGTGAAGAGGCAATAAGTTAAAGGTTTCAGAGGGAGGGTGGTTAAAGTTACCATGGGCATAGAGCAAAGAGATAAAGAGAGATGAAAGTCCGGTAACAAAAATAATTTTACCTCCAATTGCAATGGGGCTAGGCTACACCAAGTTAGTGCTCAGAATATTTGGCCCTGACCCTCATTCTATTCTGTTCTGTTCCCTTTCCTTTTCTTTCTCCTTTCCTTTCCTATTCTGTCCTATCCTATCCTATCTTCTTTCTGTTTTTCTCCATCCATCCATCCATTCATCCTTCCTTCCTTCTTTTCTTTCTTCTTGCTCTCTCTCTCTCTCTCTCGCTCTCTCTCTCTGTCTGTGTCTTCCTCCCTCGCTCTCTTTGTTTTTTGAGACAAGGTCTTCTTTCAGGCTGGCCCACAGGCTAGCCTCAAACTCACAGCAATTCTCCCGCCTCTGCTTCCTGAGTGCTGGGATTACAGGCATGAGCCACCACACCCAGCATTCTATTCTTTCTTATATAGTCTTTTACTCCTATCTAATTCTTTAATGGCTGGGTCCAGAAAGAGTGTTGGTGTATGGTGGCCAGAGAGGAATTACTGTGATTTAATTTATATTTTGTATAGGTTGATGGTGGGAATAATAGTGGGGGAGAGAAGTTAAACAAGGTGGAGCATTATGGAGTAAGGAGTTGAGAGGGACCCAGAGTGGAGAGGATAGTAAGAGCGCACTGCTGTGTACAGGTAAAGATGTTTCCCCCATGCTGCAGTGATGACACTATTAAATATTTTAGTGAGTTTTAGCTTGTTCTTCCTCTACGGAACAATTTTCTTGGACAATCTCTTGAGTGTGAGTTGAAAGATATTTCCAGGGTCAAAACATTTATTCTGAAATTAAGAACCGTACTTTCTATGTCATGCTCATTTTTTTACACAGCAAAGACCTTGCATATCCACGGTTAAACAGGGAGTCACTTTCTGGAAAGGGGCATTCTGACACTGCTGGTTACACTAGAGGAAGCAGTTGTACAAGTTTCCTGGGATGGTTGTAACAAAGCACTGGAAGCTTCGTGGCTCAGAACAACAGCAATACATCCTCTTCTGAGACTAGAAGTCTAAACCAAGTTTTTGGCAAGGTTGGTATTCTCTGGAAATTCCAAGGACCTGCTCTGTGCCTTTCTCCTGGCTTCTTGTGGTTGCCAGTCATCCTTGATGAGCACCCTCTCTCTACCTTCTTGATAATGTACATAACCTTATGCATTCGTGTGCAGATTTGCCTTATATAAGGGTACCAGAAGTGGGAGTTAGGGCTTGTGCTGTCCAGGATCTCCATTGATTCCATCATCAAAGATCTTGTTTTCAAGTAAAATCACATTTCTCAGATTCTGGATGGAAATGAATTTTGGAGAATTTATTCAGCCCAACATAGTAGTTGTAAAATCTTAGTGGATCTTAGGCATTACATAAAGTTGTGTAGAAAATTTAAACATAGAGTTGTTAAAGTCAACAAAATTATTTGAATCTAATGCTTAAATGTCTTGATTAAAAGTTTTTTTTTTAAATTATTTGAGACAGGATGTTGGCTTGTAGCCCAGGCTGGCCTCAAATTTGTGACCATCCTCTTGCCTCAGCCTCCTGAGTGCTGGGATTACAGATATGTACCACCAGGCCTGACTGAAAGTTTTTAGTAATTTTTGAAATTGTAAGGCAGTTAATATAAAATTGGCATGCAGGTGAAGTTGCAATTCAGTTTCAAGTAAAATTCCAATGATATCCTGTCTAGATTCTTAAATATGAATCACAAAATAAGATGTTCCCACTTTTTTATTAAAATAATAGTAATAATAATTATTTTTGAGATAGGGTCTCACTATGTAGCTCAGTCAGGCTTTGAACTCATGGTGTTCTTCCTGTCCCATGCCCATCAGTTTTATTATTTTTGTATAGAAGGATAATATTGTTATAAAGATGAGATCATTGAGACTAATCTTTTGTTTGGAATGTTAGTAATTTGGAGTTATAATCCCTCCCCTTTTCTGTTACTTACTTTTATAGTTTTCTGTAAAACTGTCATTTAACTGTGTAAAATTCTAAGCAGTTATATTAATGTACTTTAATTATAGTAACTAACCCGTAACAAGGACCAAGCTCAGGACATGCTACTTGCGAGGTAGGTGTGGTACCACTGAGCTGAATCCCTGGCCCAACTCTGGGGTTCTTGACAAACACTATTTTGATGAAAGGTCCATAATCTTACATTAATAAATATAGAATAGTGCTTAAGATGTAGCAAGTATCATTTGATTTTTCAGTTTCTCTTTTCTTCCGAAGACCCTGGAACATTAGAAAAGAGCCAAAGACATGAATTTGTACTCAGAATTAGAACTGTTGTCAGATTCAGTCATACTTTTTTTCCTGATAGATCTCAGATATTCTTCAGGCAATAACTCAGCTTCACAAAACAGGATATGCTTGATATTTAAGTGTTAAGTTCTCTGGATAGGCTGGGCAAGGTAGAGGATGACTACAATTCCAGCAATTTGGGAAGCTAAGGTGGGAGGATCAAAAGTTTGAGGTCATCCTAGGAAATTTAATGAGATCCTGTCTCAAATCTAAAACTGGGGGATTGTAGGGGTATGTACCTTGGTGGTGCAGGTAGCTGCCTGGTATGTACAAGTCTTTTATGTTCAACCCTTATACTGAAAAAATGTTTTTAGTGAGTTAATGTGTATTTCAGTGGATTTACTGGTAGATGTATAGATAAAACATAGCCACGTATGAGTGAAATAGATCAAATACTGTATAATCTTTCTGTCTCTGTCTGTCTCTATCTGTCTGTCTGTCTCTCTCTGCCATCTTTCAGAGACTGTACTTTCAGTTTTGGAAGTACTTAGTGCTTCTAGGTCCCATGCTTTTGAAGTATTCTTTGTTTTGGTTTGTTTTTGTTTTATTTGAGACAAGCTTTCACTTTATAGTTCAGCCTGGAACTCAGCAATCCTCCTGCCTCTGCCTCCTGAGTGCTGGGATTACAGGTGTGAGCCACCTTTTTAAAAAGTATTTTTTAATCTCTAGGCTAATCATAAAATCAAACTCTAATGGAAAGATACAAATCAAAAGCTCAGCTCTATTCCCTAGAGGTAATCACTGGACTCTTTCTTTTATTTTTATACCTATGTTGTGGGCTTGTAAATAAGACATGTTATTTATATATATGAAAAAAATGCAAACATAAGTATATAGTTTTTTTGGAAAATAACTGGAATTATACTGTAAATATTATAACTTTTTCTCCATCTCTTCATAGGTGTCTGTCTCCCCCCCCCTTTCTTAAATGATTTTTTTGAGACTAGGCTTCACTATGTAGTCTAGGATGGGTAGCTGTAAACTTAAGGGGATCCTCCTGCCTTAGCCTTCTAAGTGCTGAGGTTGCAGGTGTGCACCATCATGCCTGGCCCCATAGGTGTATTTTGATTAAAGTAGATTCATCAGTGATTGAAATAAAATGGTATTGGGCCGGGGAGTTAGCTCAGTGGTTCCGGCGCCTGTCTTGCAAGCGCAAGGACCCCGGTTCGATTCCCCGGTAACCACATAACAATACTGGGTGTGGAGACCCACACCCAGCAGCAACCAGTACCACATCCACAGTGCCGGGCGTGGTGGCTCACGCCTGTAATCCCAGCACTCGGGAGGCAGAGGCAGGAGGATTGTGATGTGAGTTGGAGGCTGAGCT
>PVIR01046833.1:0-10015 GCA_004026965.1 Petromus typicus
CAGCAACAGAAGGTGGCCCGATACCCTGACTTTCACTTCTAGTATTGAAATCCCATTAATACTCCAATTAAATTAATCTAGTACTGAATTTCAAGTATCTAGCTAATATCTAATGTATTTTGACTTTAATATATATATGTATGTATTTCTTCTATATATATTCTGCAAGATAAAAACCAAAAGCCTTAAAAGAGAAAGTGAACTGGTAGTAATGAAATAAAAAATACATTAGCCAAAAGCTGTCCCATCATTGGTGAAAAAATGTACATATATGTTATACATAGCTGTATATGTATATAAGCACTTATGCATATAAAATATGTTATCAGAATCATGATTACTCATATAATAAATAAAAATAATCTCAGAGGTATAAGTAGTCCATTAAAGAACATTTTATACTGATGTCTTTTGGATCTACTTGTTAATGTTTTAACACAGAGAAAAAATAAATAGAACTTCAAAATATGATGTGCCGAATAGTGTAATTTTGTGATTAAAGTTTTAAAATTCTATACTAAAATTGTAAAAAAAAAAATTGGAAATGTAACATTCAAATAACAAAGTGTTTATTTATAAAACATCATCCCAGATTAAATACAAATGTCATGTAGATAGATAGGCAGATAGAGATATTGGTACTGATATAGAATGTGTAATTGATATAAGAAGACTGAAAAGGTCAGACTATCTAGACTACATTTTGATCTCTACATTTATACTTGAAATAATCATGGAATCAGCATTGCTATATTGAATCACGCTTTTCTTAATTACAGTTTTTAAATTTTAAAGAATAAGAGACTTCATACATATGTTTCTCAAAAGTTTATAAAGACTGATAAAACACACCTGATTTTTAGAATGGCATGATAACTATAAGGTTCAGGATGTAAAAGAAAAGGAAAAAAAAAAACAAAAAAACTATTTCTCCGTAAGACTGAACATCAAAACCCCAAACTCTCCCAAATATGTAAATACAGGCCAGCTGCTCCCTCTGCAGCATCAGTGCACTATCTGTCCTCATCACCTCCGTCCTCACTAATCTGCCCTGACTCTCAGGGTTTCCACAGTTTTGGTGGCAGGAATTGTGCTTCATGCTCTGACATTTAAGATGAAGCTACTTTTTGTTTCAGTCGTCCTGTGCCTCGGGCTGGGATCAGACCTCGGGGGAACACAGGCGAGTAGATGGGGAGAAAGGAGATGCTGCTCAGCTGGCCAGAGCTCCTGGACAAAGCCGACAATTGATACAGCAGCAGATGCCACTGCCAGCCTGTCCCGACAGGCTACTCCCAGCCCTGGAAGGATTTCATTGACTTTTCCCGTGGAGACATCTTCAGGCTTTCTCTAGTGTCTTCCATTTCGGTTTCTAGCCAGAGGCAAGATCTAATAAATGGAAAGGGACAGGCATGTTATATTTCACAAAAGATGTCCTTCTCTTGCAAAGTGAGAAAAAGTGAAGAGTGACTAACTTATTTTAATGAGTACATCGCCCTTACTTTCTCATAATGACTTTATCTTGTTATTTTAAACTTTAAGCTCATTAGAGAGAGAAAATTGTCTATCACATAGGAAGTAGAAAAGGAACAAAGACATTTTGAAAACTCTATGAATATTAATTCTCTTCTATAAATGGTCAAGATACTTTCTTTTAGAGTTAAAAAACTATTGGGGATAACCAAATTAGTATTTGTAAACAATTATGAAATCAAAGAAATAAAAGAATACCAGATAACTGTATCTGAGTTTTTACTGAGATCAATTTCTAATTTTACAACTGAGTTATAGTTATGGAAAGACAGGAACTATCTCTCGAGGCCCAGAGCTATTCAGAATAAGCAGGAGTCAGAAGGTGACTTCCTTTCCTTCTTCACTGCTCATACTCATGGCTAAAGGGAAAGATCATAAAGTAATTTGCAAAGACTATGCAAAAGAAATATACTACATTCACAGCATAGAAAATGTGATATTTGAGTTTCCTCAGTGATATATAATATATATAAATATATTATATATATTTATATATAATATATATAAAATATATTATATATATTTATATATAATATATATTATATATAAAACATGTGTGTGTGTGTGTGTGTGTGTGTGTGTGTGTGTGTGTGTGTTTAACCATAATCAAAATTTCACCTGGGTTTGGGATGCTAATGTGCAATCCAAAAATCACAGCCTGCAACATTCATATGAAAATATTCCAACTACTGTCATTTTTAGAGAATATATGTTAGGGGAAATTGATGTAAAAGATCAAAATATATTGTAAATACTAATGAGGCTAATTTAGTATTGTTTTGTAACAGGGAAATCAATAAATGAGAGCAGAGAGACAAAACTTTCATTAATTGACCTTTGATTTG
Source organism: Petromus typicus (assembly GCA_004026965.1). Taxonomy (NCBI): domain Eukaryota; kingdom Metazoa; phylum Chordata; class Mammalia; order Rodentia; family Petromuridae; genus Petromus; species Petromus typicus. The sequence goes on from PVIR01046833.1 coordinate 2,376, forward strand.
TGGCAATTGTGTCACTATATAGTAATGAGGAAACCATGGTTATTGCTTTCCATGAAATGGTGCTTGGAAAAATCAAGTACCAAATGAAATACAATAAAATTTAACATTAACTAGAGGCTTAAGGTGCAACAAGGCAAATAAAATAACGAAGAACTGGCACTTGCTACTGTGTAAGCAACTTCCAATGTGACTAAGGAAAACAAAATTCAATAAAAGTAAATTTTAATAGGCAAATAAACAGAGCAAATCCAAAAAGTTCAACAACATTACATATATATATTTAACCTCATGTATTATCAGGGTAATTACATTGAAAACAACAGTGACATACCATTACAAATCCACAAAGGGAGAAAAAGAATATCTTGCTGTATGATGTTCCTGAAAGGTTAGTGAACAATGGAAATTCGCAACCTGAGGGTGGGAAGAAAAAGTAGAGCAAAAATACTGGTAAGTATTGCAAAGTTATATGTTCCCTGTGATAAGTTCTTTTCTAAATATAGAATCGAATGGAGCCGTGGGTTCATAGCTTTTAAACAAACCAACCATTCACCAACAGTAGAATGGTAAAAACATTGCAATGCTTCCCTTTCAGTATAATACAGTACTGTGAAAGACCACATAGCAGAAGAAACACAGATGTAATTTAAAAGTGATCAATAAAAATAAACACCTTTACTTTTTGATTTCATATATATGAAGCTCATTAAGATTTGAACTTCTAGTATTAAACTAAAATATAAAAGAAATCACCGAAATCCAACTCAAGGTAGTAGATTATATCTGAGGGGTGAGGTATATGATTGAGTACAAACAGTTGGGAGATTTACCAAATGCAGCAATGTTCAATTTTTCTTTAAATCTTTGATGTAATTTCTCTAGATTTTTATGTTTTACACACACTTTGATTTTTCTTTTCCAAAATACACTTTCAGTAATTATTTTACAATTGTACATAAAGGAAATTCCTCTTCTGACATATATATTTTATTAGTACATGTTAATTTTATAAAACTTTGAGTTTTGACAGGCAGATGTACGCTTATATGATATTTTGCTCCTATCTGTCCCCATCTTTATAGCTACCCTCTGCCTTTCCCGTATCTATGATCTTCTTGCCTGATTGTAGCATCTTCTTTACATTCCTTTCACCTTTTGGGGATCCATCTGTCAAGGAAAGTAAGTGAGTTTATTCTCCTGAATCTGGCTCATTTCACTCAATGTGATGATCTCTAACTCCATCTGCTTTCCTACAATGGTTTCATTTCATTTTTCTTTAAGAATGAAAAATATTCCATTGCTGATATATACTACATTAAAAGAATTCACTTGGTTGGATGACAGCTTTCCTGATTTATTGGGTGGGGTGCTACAGAAGGCATGGAAAGGGGTTGGAACTCGAGTTCCTTTAAACAATGGAAATTTGTTTTCTCCTGTTTCTGGAGGCAGAAATTCCGAAATGAGGTGCACTGAGGCCCAGACTTACTATTGTAAATTCACTCAGAGCAGACTCTTCTTGCCTCTCCACAGCTTACTCGTGGTTGGCAATCCTTAGGGTTTCGTAGCTTGAGGCTGTCTCACTCCCATCTCTATTTCTGTCTCCGTCTTCACACAGTTGTCTTGCCTCCCTGTTTGCTCTTTGTGTGCAAATTCTCTCTCATGAAGATTGGAGTCGCAGTGGGTTTAGGGTCCCCTGTAATCCACTATACCCACATAACTTACTACAACTAGGAGCATCATTTTTTCTAGTAAGATTATGTGTTTGAGTGACGTGAAATTTGAGGGTCAGAATTCAATGCAGTACAGAGAGTATAGCATTTGTTATATTCATAGCTTATAAACATTAATATCACTTATCTATATATTAAATTCCAGCTGGCCCCTTTTTTTGTTTTTTCCTGAAAGAATTAAGAGTATAATATCAAAGTTATATACACAACCTCATGATCATAGTAGCACATTTTAAATCGCTAATTCTTGGAAACAGCCCAAATGTCTATCAACTGCTGAATGGATATAAAGATGTATTTTTTAATACAATGGAGTACTACTCAGCCATAAAGAAGAATACCTTTGAGCCATTTAAATGTACTTGAACCATCCTCTTATGCGAAATGATCAAACACATATGTGTAAGCAAATATTGCATTTTTTACTTTGTTGTGAGAAAGGCAAAATCTAAATAAGTGCCAAAACATATAATAGATATTGTGAAATAGGAAGAAAATCTTCAAATGAGAAGGGGCCCAAAGGAAAGGGAAGGGGAAAAGAATGAAAGGAAACACAAAGAGTGAGAAAAGAACAATAAAATGGAAATGAAAAGTTTGAAAATAAGAAAGGGAAGGGGCTAGAAAGGAGAGGAGGAGAATGGAAAAAAATAAGAACCAAGATATATCATTCACAGGCACAAAGTCCCTGTGATGAGTATGGTCAGTAGTATATCTAAATTATACCGATAAACTTAATCAATGATAAAAAAAATAAACAGCTATGTTCAGTGGGGAGCAGTAGAACCCAGCCTGAGGCTTGAGAGTCATTCCCAACCAAGGGGAAACTTAGGAACTTAGGTGACACAAACTTGCCCTATGTATTTGGATAAGGAATGGAAAATGTGTCAGATTCTCTCTGAGAAACAGATCAACAGTAATTTGATTTTTTTTTTGAGAATTATAACCAGAATTACATTTATCTTCACATTACTTCAATTTAGAATAGAGAAGTTTTGTTCTGTCAGTCCTTGACTCTTTCAGAGGGAATATCCTACTCTGACACATTAAAAATGAGTTGCTTAAAATTATATTCAGACAGAAAAGTATTAAAGCTATTTTATGAGTAGTTAATAAATGTCAAGCCTCTTCTTATTTGGTTATATCTATATTCTGTTTATATAAAAGCAAGAACTGGTCTTTGAAGTTATTGTGCATTAACAATATTCACTAAGTAATAAAAATTAAATCACATAAATTTATGAATAAGTAAATCATATAGTTAATTAATGATACATTAGCTTATTTGTATTGATGGATAGTATATGGCTTTTTGAACTAAAAATATATAAATAATTGTTTTGGGTTAAATAATTTTCCCTTGCTGTCCTTTTAATTTACACATCTGCAATCTACTCTTTTTTTATTAGTATTTGGAATGTCTTGTTTCACATTATTAAAAAAAATATCGAAATATGAGAAACCTGAACAACTGTCCGCAGATCTAAACTTACATATGCTGTATCCCTGCAATAGTTCAGCCAGCAAATAAAAACAAAGTACTTGGGAGCAAAGTAGGAAACAGAGGGAAGAGAAATCTGGATGCATATCAAAGTTTAAAAACATGTCTTCTGGCATATTATAGGGACTGGATTATTTTCAAAATATCACAGAACACTACAACTGGAAGTTATCTTATAAATCATTATCTGGTCCGATCTCTTCGTTTAGTACACAGGGAGCTTGAGATGCAGAGAGAACTGGCAAGACGATCAGGGCTTTCCAGCCAGCCGGGCCGGAGTCTGTTTTATTGTATCTTCAGGACTCAGATAAATGTGTTTGGAAGTACAAAGTGTTTTGCTAAACTCCCCTTACTCAAGGGAGGCCAGGTATAAAGTTTAAGAAAATCTGTGGTGTTCATACATAGAGGTGAGATTATTGGTGGTGAAGATGTTGCTCACGGGGAAGAGAGTGAACTCTCCAAGTAGGGAGGAAAGAGGTTCGTACAGATGTTTGGCTTGTACTCTTTATGGAGCCATCTTTTGTCCGCTAGATGGTTCTACGGAGCATTCTGAGGTAGGGTGACATTGAAAAACATGTCTCAAAGGCTGGGGATTTAGCTCAGTGGTTCCGGCACCTGTCTCGCAAGCTCAAGGACCTGGGTTTGATCCTCGGTAACCATATACCACACTGAGTGTGGAGATTCACACCCAGCAGCAAGCAGTACCATATACCACAGCGTCGGGTGTGGTGGCTCATGCCTGTAATCCCAGCACTTGGGAGGCAGAGGCAGGAGGATTGCTGTGATGTGAGTCTGAGGCTGAGCTCAGGGCCAGCCTGAACTACAAAGCGAGACCCTGTCTCAAAAAACCTAAAAAAAAAAAAAAAAAAAAAAAAACAAAACAAAAAAAAAAACCCCAGAAAACAACAACAACAACAACAACAAAAAATGTGTCTCGGAGTGCCACACATTATCGGATGTATGTTATTACTGATCTTTAGAATGGTAGTGCGGTACAGACACTTGAATCCCAGTTTTGCCCCACGAGCATGGATATCAGCATGAGGACTCACACACAGGCATTTATCTGAGTCGTATTTTCGATCTTCAAACCCTGAGATTGAGCAGGCTTCCTGATCTCAATGATTCCTTACTGACATTTAAAAAGAAACATCTAATTTTAGAAATAAATTTAATTTATGTATCTACCAGGGTCTATCTATCTTCTGCGTGAGTTGAGGGAAAGAGTTAATTGCAGATGACTGAAAACTTAAATCTTATAAAGCAATGTCTGTGACTTAATGTTCTACCCTATTGATGTCTGTAGGCAGAGAGTATTTTCCACAATAGTATTGTTTAAGATTTGTGCCAACAATATAGACACCTGGAACATATTTCCATTTGGGTCCATCATAGATTTTTTTTTGGTTTGCTTGCTTTTCTTGGAAGTCGAGAGTAAATACTGTGTTCTGATTCAATATTAGGTATAGTTCCTGAGCCTTCATCAGCTATAAGACTGGAAAACGCATTTAAGACACTTTCCAAACCCCAATCTCCTCTTTTTAAAAATACTCAGTTCTCTGGCATCTTAGTATTTGGAGAGGAGAGGAGCCCAGTCCATTTTGGCTTTGCTTCTGTGTACTGATTACTGAATGACCATATTTGCTGACTAAAGTAGTTCTCAAAGGACCGTGGTTTGAAGCTTTAGACAAATTTCATTTTCCAGATGCTGCTCTGGTCACTACGAACAATCTTGCAATGTTTGCAGCAGTTTTCCACAGGTATTAGTTTTCAAGTTTGTGTCCTGATGGAGAAAGTGTTTCTTGCTAAATTGATACACGCTCTGAATGACTGTGTTCAGGTCAGTGCTGGTCATGACGTTAGCCAAGCTCCTTTTCAGAGCTCAAGATTCAGGGGACAGGAGTTTATTTCCCACATCATGTCACATTGTTTGGAGTTCGTCCACTGAGGCAGAGAGGAAGAACCACCATGTGGCATCTGGCCCTTCCTCTTTCAGTGGTTCATTAAGTGAGAACACTGTCCTGGTACTTTTCAGTTTATGGTTATTAATATCCTTGTTGAATTAGTCACAAAGTGACAGCTTTATTAGTTAGCTTTCTCAAGTTTCATGTAGTACTGGTTTAGGTTAAGAAAGGACGCAGCACAGAACCAACTTCCTTCCTCACTTTCAAATTAGTGCCAAGACTCATCTTTGATCGCAATCTTTACGGATCCTTGGGTCGATGTCCTTTCAGAGTTCTCTGCTTTTCAGTGTGGAACCCGTGATGCTCCATTCCATTAGATCTTTACAACTGTGAGTCTTGGAGAAAATGTGTTTGAAGATCTGGATACCTACTGATCCAGTACCTCCCAAATACAAGTCCATCCGAACTCTTCTCAAAGTGCCCGGGACCTTACTGTGCTGAACTGTTGCCAGGCTAAACAACAGCTTACTATACAGCTTTTATCAGCAAGGTGGACAAGAAACTTTCTTTACCTTTATATAGATAGCTCTCTGACAACAGATGAAAATACATTATTTTGTACTTGGATACTATACCATATTTATTTTATTAATCCTTTATGACACAAAAATTTATTTTAATTTAATAGAAATATTAAAGTAATATCTACAAATACGTGACAATTTGTTCTGTTGTAGAAGAAAGATAAGAGAAAATTCATGGAATGTTTTCATGATGACTTTTTAATTAAACATTTTTACTTTTTAGAGCAATTTCAGGTTTATGGAAAAATTAGCTATGATTCAGCATCCCCTCCAACTTCCCCTCCAGTAATCATCTCCACATTATTGACATCTTGTGTCACTGTAGACATTTATTGCAAATATTGACTTGCTATTATTAACTAAATTCCATAGACTGAATTAGGCTTCACTCTGTATTGTACATGCTTTAGCTTTGGAAAAATACAATAGGTCACATATTCACCAAAACAGTATCATACAATACAGTGTCCTTTTCCCAAAGATGCCCTGTGCTTTGTGTGTTCATAGCTCCCTCTTCCTTGCTCCTGGCAGGCACTAACCTTTTTGCTGCCCCACACTTTTGCCTTTTCCAGAATATCTTATTGCTGGAATGATACAGTATGTATCTCTTCTAGATTACTGTATTTCTTTGTGCAATGTGCTTTGGAAGTTCCTCGGTATCATTTTGTACTGTGAACACTCATTTACATATTATCACCTCACAGTATTCCATTGTAAAATTGCACTGCGGTCTGTGTATGCATGCACTTATTGAAAGGCACCCTGATATCTTTCAGCTTTTGGCCATCATGTGATACTATAAACATTCACAGACGGTGTTTTGAATAAGTGTAAGTTTTCAGTTCATTTGCATAAATAACTTGGAAGATGATTTCTGGATCATATAGTGATAGTATTTTAGTTTTGTAGAAAATTACTCCACTATTTTCCAAAGCGATTATATTATTCTGCATTCCTACCAGTAGTGAAAAAGTATTTCTACTAGTTCACTGGCTTCCTTTTACATTTGTAATTCTAATTGAAAAAAACAAGTGTTTAAGAAGTAACAAGTTAACTGTTTAGCTGCAGATTAAAAAAAAAAGATGGATGTTCTAAATTAGGTTCAACTTGAGTGTCTCAATTTACCTACTGTTTCATTTTGGAGATCAAATTTGGGGTTTTCTAATTCATTAATTATGATACATCCTACTACATGTCTCCTGAAAGTCAAATTGAAATGCTGACCTTAAGAACCTTTCATGCTTTATTAAATTTTATCCTTGTTGATATCTTTTCCTTTGCATGTCTCACTGCAACTTTGTCTGAAACTATTTTGACTGTACTGGTAAAGAGATTTTCCAAATTATATTTACTGTGGTAAACTCTACTTTATAGTGTACTTTTCATAAACATTTTATTAGTTCAGTTATTTACTTTAATCTAATTTCACATCATGCTTACCTGTCTAGTTAATATATTGACAATTTTTTCAATAGAGTATATAATTTTCTGACTTCTTAATGTGTCATCAGAAATATATTTATAATTATACACTATGTACATTGTGGTTATTTTTTATTGTTTTCCCAATAGAATAACATCTAAATTTGCAGTTGCAACTTTTATTTAATGCTAAATTCATGTCACATTGTTTGGAAATATTTTCTTAAAAATCATGTAAATAGGACTGGGGATTTGGCTCAGTGGTTCCAGCGCCTGTTTTACAAGTGCAAGAACCTGGGTTCAATCCCCGGATAACCACATACAATACGGGGTGTGGAGACTCACGCCCAGCAGCAATTAGTACCACATACCACAGTGCCAGGCATGGTGGCTCATGCCTGTAATCCCAGCACTCGGGAGGCAGAGGCAAGAGGATTGCTGTGATGTGAGTTTGAGGCTGAGCTCAGGGCCAGCCTGAACTACAAAGGGAGAACCTGTCTCA
>PVIR01046834.1:0-10081 GCA_004026965.1 Petromus typicus
AAAGGGGACAATGTTGAGATTGTAACAAAAAAGTAAGGAAACAAATTTTATATATATGGGGGGGTGGTAGGGTGGGTGGGGCTATGGGAAAAAATGAGAATTAAGTTGTGTCTTATACTGGTACAAATCCCCATTATGGAGTGCAATCATGATGTGTATATTTAATGTACCAATAAAGATAATTAAAAAAAAAAAGAACGAACTCCAAGGGAAGTCTTCTACTAAAAGATGTCTCTAAAAAAGGAGAGTGTAGCATTTCTGATACCATCCCATCTCCATTCCAGTGTGATCACTTTAATATCTTCCCTATACTGATAAAAATATAGATTTAATCACCAACAGATTTGAAATTAGTGATTATCTCACATTAAAATGATTGTGTTTTCATTCCATCTAGACATGATTTCTAAGAAGGAGTTTATTTTCTCGTTTCCCATTCTGCCACTATGATGTTACAAATTAACCCTCTAAGTCTTGAGACCAAGGTATTTGCTCTTATGAGGAAGAAAAAGAAATGTTCTGAAATCTTGATGTAAAACTCAAGCAACTAAGATGTGGAAGAGAAACAGATATGTAGGTTACCATGTATTTTCCTGCTTTCAATGTTCTCAAAGAACTGGTCTAATCTCTCAACTCCAAAACCAAACAGCCCTGGAATGTGGTAGGATTTCTTCCCACCTTTGGGGCCCAACATTGCCTGTCTTCTCATTTATGTCTTGTGGTACATCTTTCCATCAGTGTCCCGTATTTGATGTGCTCTTGTTATAGGGTCTCTAATCATAGCCCCTACTGACACCTTGTTGGGAACTGTGGACAACTTACTCGGACTTAAGACTTACCTACTGTGATTTATTTACTTGGACTTTCAGATATGTGCTCTGCCCTCCACGATTAATGACTGGGATTATTGTGGTCATCTGCCCCACCCTGGGAAATTTTAAACTACAAAGATTACCCTAGGATTACCGTAGGATTTACTGGGACTTATTGGGATTTAAGGATGTCTTCCCTGCTCTATATAATCTTCAACTACAGGGGTTATTGTGGGCCCACCCTGTTATATGCAAGTTAGAATTAAGGGTTGAAGGCTTGGTATCAAATAAAGATGCAGGCAAGCTTGGGTTATGGGTTCTTCTGCTGCTGCTGCAGTATCTGGTCATTGGCTGCCACTGCTCAAAGTAGTAAGAGTCAAGCCTGGGCTCAGCCTTTTTCTCAAGTTTCTGACTTTGTTGTTGGTTGTTAATCCTTCTGCTGTGGGATTCACAGGGGACCATGAGGATTCTGGCTGTGTCCTCTTCCCTAGATGTCCACATTTAGTGCCCATATGTGGATTTGGATTAGATTCACTGGTGAATTCACCTGTCAGACGTGCTCATGGTAGAGGGAACAGCACATGGATTTCCAACGCAGACAAGATACACTGGTGGTGAGTGTGTTCAGTTAAGAAAAATTTTCTATCTTTGCTAACTCAACAGTATGGGTCAGTCTCTGTCACTGGATCAGTGTGATTTTGCCAAATTGCTTGAATTGCTGTTAAAACAAGCTGAGTATTTGGTGCTAAGGAAAGACATAAGGAAATTATTAAAAGATATAGAAAAATATGTTCCATCTTTTGCTAAGAAAGGGACAATTAATTTAATAGTGTGGGAACTGTTCTTCATGAAGCTAGGAAAAGAGAAGTCTGTCTTTCCCCTCAAACATTAGCCACTTGGACCTTAGTCTATTCTTCTTTCAAACTCTCTCAGTCAGTTCAGAAGACTACCCTGGCTACCCTCCTTCTGGCCATGCTACTTCACATTTAGTCTCATCTGTGTCCTCTCCTCCTGTTGTGATTCCATCCCTACCAATGCAGGAGGCTGCTTTAGCTCTACCACTGCAGCAGACAGTTTCAGCCCCATCTAAGGAGAACCCTAAATCCCTAACCCCACAGCCTCCTCAGATATCATACAAGAGTCTCATTATTTCCCTCCTATAGTCCACTCCTACTGCCACTCCACCACCGCACTCTCCGAAAAGCTGATATCATGGGTAGGGTGCTTTCCTGTTTCACTCTCGCCTGACCCCAATAATCCAGAGGAGAAAATATGTACTCATACCTCATTGGACTTTAACATCTTAAAAGAACTCAGACAGAGTGTGCTGACTAATGGTGTCCAAAGCCCATATACAATGAGTTTGTTAGATAACCTACTTCAGAACTATTTTCTGATTCCACATGATGCTTTCATCTTGCAAAAACATACCTGTCTCCTGCTCATTATCTCCATTTTGAGGTGGAGCTGCATTCCTTAATTAGGGAACAAGTTCACAAGAACACCCAGGAAGACTCTCAGTTTACAGAGATTACACTTCACACGCTATCTGGTAGCAGAGAACTTTCAGACTTACATAGGTATGCTGATTGTCCATTACTACTCTTTTGCCAACTACAGGACCTTATGTGGAGGGCGTGGTCCTCTATGCCAGTTGATGGTGCAGACACAATCTTTTACTCAAATTTTACAAGGGCTAACATAAACTTTCACATGGTTTGTAGCCCAGTTGTAACAAGTAATTAGGAGACAAATAGCTAATTCTCAGGCAGCAGATATTCTCATTTTACACCTAACCTATGAGAATGTGAAGCTGGATTGTAAACAGGCAATAATCCCAGTAGTTGATCCGGCAGGGCAGGGCAGACATCCTCAAGTCCAAGTAAGTAAGTCACAGTAGGTTAGTCTTAAGTCCCAGTAAGTTGTCTACAGTTCTTGATAGCTCCTCAATTCCCATTCTCTGTGGTAAGCTCCTACTATCAACTTTCTAATCATAGGTACTATCCATTTCCTTATCCAATTACTCAGTAACAAACATCAAATTAATACTTAACAAGGCACACACTAGAGATTATCTGGGGCAAAAATTGATGTATGACATTCCTCATTATATTTAAGCAATATCCAGACTCTTTAGAGGTGGGCACATGTGAACACACATTTGTGTGGGTACATGTATGTGTGTGATTTCAGCATTATTAAATCAATTAGAGCCTTTCCAGCCACTGAAATAAGAAGAGGTGGTACCCACTGATAAGGAAGAAAATCTGAGCATTCCTCTCTGAAAGAACAGATCTCAAACTTCTAGTGAATTCTATGAACAAAAGTCCATGATGGAAGTTATAAAAACCTCTTCCCTAACATAAAAGTCTACAGTAAGGGAGATAGGGTCCTAGAGCTAAAGTAGAACATTGGGATAAGTCACTGAGTACAGGCTTTGGAGAGCAAAGATGTTATCCATCCCACAGGCACTGAGCATGAATGACATCTAAAGATTGCATCATCTAGAGTGAGAAGATAAGCAAACTTAGTAAACTTGGGTCTCTCTGTGCTAAGTCAAAGTCCAACCTGCTGACAGCTCATAGGAAGAGAAGTGCCATGCAGGTTGGCACCAGGCAAAGGGCACTGGAGATTCATACATCTCCGGCTTAAGTCAGCTATGGCAATAGCACATGATTTTCTTTAAGGCTCTAGTTCAGGCCAGTCATGAAAGTATTTTCTACTTTGGGCCTTTCCTCATTTCTGTAAATAATTAGTATAAAGAACTGTTACATAAATTTAGGCTATATTTCTTGGAAATCTGTTTAAATTATCTGGAAAACTAAACGTGGACAAGTTATACACTGTAGTTTAAAAAGATATAAATAGTAAGTAAAAAATAAATCTTGCTATTGTTCTAGATTAGTTATATATGACTGAATTTTCTTATCTATAAAATAAAATGATTAGACCTCTTCTAATGTCTCTAAGTCTGAAAGTGTGTTTCATCTCTATAAATAATATCACTTACATGCAACAATATCTCAGATAACTAAAAGAAACTAGATTTTATGTGTTCATAGTCTGGTAAAAATTAGTGAAATTTAGACAAATATCTGAAATGATGTGTATATTAGTTATCTACACTGTGAAATAAGTTACTATAAATTTAGTGGCTTAAAAGGACACACATTTACATCTGGAAGTCTCTGTGGGTCAAGAATCTAGAATTTTAGAATTTTAGAATCCTAGAATTTCACAATGCTATGGTGAAGGTGACGGCCCAGCTGCATTCTTTTTTTTTTTTTTTCTTCTAAGCTTAAGTGTCTTCTAAAAATAATGAGTTCCTGAAGTTTACATCAACTTGCCAATTGTCATCTGCAGTAACCCTGCAACACCCATAGTTGTCCTCAAGGTTGTCTTCCATGCTGGCAGGGACTTTTACTCCCATCCTCTAAGAGAAAGTCTTACATAAAGTAACTTGTGCAGGAAAGACATTCTATCCTCTTCTTGTATTATATATCGAAGAAGCACATCATAACTTCCACCTACAGCTCAACAGTTGTGGATAATATAAGGACCTGAGTCACTGGGGTCAACTTAGGATAAATTCTTAAAATGTGAAAAACAAACTAACTGCCACAATAGTACCCTGCCTTCTTGTAGTCAATTTTTAAAAATTAATGGATGGTTAAGAGTTACCATGAGATAGAGAAGGATGACATTAAAAAGCCCTCTTATAGTAGTACATTTGAATAGTAAGGTCAGGTCAGCACTTCGTTTGTAGTGAGCATTGTATACATATTACTATACTCGATAGTCACAAGAATCCTACAATTGGGATTATCATCTCAGTCTTACAGTAGAAAGAGTGAAACAAAATCAGGTTAAGTGGTTTGCTCAAGATCACACCATCAGAAAGAAGTAGATCTTGCTCAGAACTATAACCGCAGTGTCCTCTACAGCAGCAGGGCAGATGCCCACCAGTTTTATAAGGCTAGTACTGTAATTAGACTCTTTAAAAAATGGTTATAGCCTCCAGACTCAGTTTCCTCCACCACACAACAGAGACTCAGTGTTCCTTAACACAGATCCTTCATGAGATTGTTGCAAAGATGAAATGATAATGAGTTCTGCACAGCACTTCAGACAATCACTGGCACAAGGCAAATAGTACGCAGCACTGCTGCTTTCTGCTGTCAGCTCTCTGTAAACGCTAAATGTTACACATCTGAAAGTACAAGTAAGGACACTAAACTTAATGGCTCTTTAGGTTTTATTTGTTTGTTTTTTTCAGTAAGAAGTTTTCAGAATTCTTTAGTAATCACCCCACTACTTTTCTCTGGATTAAAGGCCCTTGAGGCCAGAGAAAGAAATAAACATTCCATCCATCTTACTGTAGGAGAAGCAATAAAACTCTTGTCTGCCAATAAATTGAAATGTAAAAGATATTTTATAACAATTCATATTGGTAGGTCAAAAGAATGGGCTATTTATATGCCTTATATGAATGTTTGACTTAACTTTTGTTAAAATGTAATGTATTAAGATAGGAACAGATTATAAAAAGAATGAGCAGATAAAAGGGGGAAGCATCTTCAGAAATATGTAATAATATGTAACCTTACAGGACATTATGTATGATAAATCATACTTAATAAGTCTATAATATGCTTTAAAATTAGATGCCTACATTATAAATTATCTAAAAGGAAGCTATTTCTGAGACCAGCTGTAGCTATATTTTAGTCACTGAGCAGCTTGGCTTCACCTTCACCATACATTTATTTTGTTGATTTTTTGCTTCTAATCAAAGCAATATAGTCATCATTTGTAAATTCTGCATTAACATAAGGGGCTACTTATAAATGCAACACCCATTGCCCTTGCCCAGAGACCACTTAAAGTGCAGAGGTGAAAGGAACACAGCAGTACTTGCTGGTCAATGTGTAACAGCTGGCCTGAGGGCTTAGAGGGGAGTAGTCTGTCCATTCCCAGAACATTTTCAAGCTGTCTGTAGCTCAGCCCTCCATAGAGATAGAAAGAGGTGGCCATGGCATGGTACATAGTCCAAGTGAAAAAGTCAAAGCAAGCCCTCAAGGGACTGTTGAAATTGGGCTTAACATAGTTTAACATACATATATCTAGATGCTGAGGTCTTGGAATTGCTAAACTCAGCCAGGCAGGATGAATTTGGTAAAACTTCTAAAGGAAGCACTGGATTTTTAAAAAGGGATGATTGGAAGGAAGTAATTAACTGTACTAGAAACTTCTTTAAATTCCCAATTAATCACAGCACTGGGTTTCATTTTTCTCCTTTTACAGACAAGAAAATAGAATCTAAAGCAAACTTCCTGGAAGCTAGTAAGTGACAAAGCTTTACACTCTCCTTATTTTCTTCATTTTTGTCTTTCCTTCTTTTTCTGTCTCTGTCTCTCTTTCTCTCTCTCTCTCCTTTTTTTTTTGAAGGTTTTTTGAGACAGGGTCTCGCTTTGTGGTTCAGGCTGGCCCTGAGCTCAGCCTTAACCTCACATCACAGCAATCCTCCTGCCTCTCCCTTCCGAGTGCTGGGATTACAGGCATGAGCCACACGCCCGGCACTGTGGTATGTGGTACTGTTTGCTGCTGGGCATGAGTCTCCACACCCAGTATTGTTATGTGGTTAACGGGGATTGAACCCAGGTCCTTGCACTTGCAAGACAGGCGCCAGAACCACTGAGCTAACTTCCCAGCCCCTCTCTTTCTCTCTTCTTGAATCTCCTCATATACTTAAATACACATCTAGTGCATATGAGACCCATGGAATTTTACACACAATCAAGTATACAAAAATAAGTAAGCACAAATTTATAGTTTCTCTAGAATCCTATCTTCAGACAGTCAATATTTTGGGGACTGGGATACATCAGGAGTCAGAATGGACAAAAACCAAAAAAAGTTCCTAAGCTAAGAAGTACAACCACAGAAGTATGAAGGGGAAAAACTGAGTGGAGCACACACGGGGTGGAAGTCAGTGCAAGAAGTAACACAGTCCAGGACCTCGGGCCAGTATGATAACTTAGATCACTGATAAGTATCTAAGCAGCCAATATCAGGTATATTCACTGGATAATAGGACAGGACAGAATAGAAAAACATTTCATCACTCTACTCAAAACAGAATGAAATTTAAACATTGTTAATTGTCTACTTGTGGATTTTCCATTTAATATTCTCAGACCCCAGGGACTACAGATAACTAAGACTATGAAGAGTGAAGCCAAAGGTAAATGAGGACAGCACGCATTGTATAAGTCAGCATTCCAAAGCAGGCCTGAACATCTTTCACACCGAGAGAAAGTAAGCTCAAGGACTCAACCCACAAGCCTGAGAAGAAACAAGAACACATTCCTTACAATAGAGACTTAGCCCTTGAGTACCCACTCAGAACTGAGAATATGGACTGTTAGTAAAGATTAGCTTTACTTAACTATGTTGTTCTAAGACAAAATAGAAATAATTATAGTAGAAACTTCACAGGATGTTCTAACACAAATAAGCACTCTCCTTGAAATTCTCCAGAAGCACTGACATTTTTACTGTATTCTTATTAGCATAAAAATAAAATTTATCTCTCCACTCAGATGCTAAAAAAAAGAAGAGTCTCTACAACACCTCCAGAGAAAACAGAAATGTTCTAAGTAATATAACTGCATTAGTTAAAAGATTTTCTTTTGAGAAGACCACAGAGCAAGAGATGAACAAATGAAGATTTAATAGATCTTCTTGGTGTAAATAGAGAGAAATGGTAATCATTTTAATGGTTTAGTCACTTTCACCATTTAATTTTTTCCTACAGTGAATAAAATAAAGTAATAAAATGTCTCCATTAGTTTTCACACAATACATAAAACTGAATGATTCTGAGTATTTGCTGTTACAATTATCTCATCTTTCAGGGGCTCTTTTTTTTTTTCTTTAAAAGATCCAAACCTCACTTTGTAAAAACAAAAAAAGTTAGAATTTGCAGAATTATTACAATATTTTCTATCACCATTCTAGACAATGGATCATAAAGCAGAGCACAAATTCAAATAATAGGATCACACTCTAAGCTCTTTACTGCAAAGAATATTGGCAAAAAGCTATATCCGAGCCTTCTCCATGTTCTGCACAATGAGGATTACACAATTTTATACAAATCATATTTCTACCAGATATGCACCACATCACTTCTAAAGTTAATTTATCAGAAATATAGAGCTTTACAAAAATGAAACTACACTGATTTAAAAACAAGACTGTAAATGATAGAAGAGGCATTGCCCTGACCAAAGACTCAACCTGGAGGTAGGGTAAGAGGGAAGATGAGAAGAGAAACTCAGTCCTTTGCTATAGCCTAGGATAACAGCCTTTATTCCATTGATACTAATTAACATACTGTTGAACGTTGTACTACCATCTAAGGTATTCCAAAACTTGAACAACTTTGGAAACTGGCTTATCCTATCTCTGACTTAATCCCTCCTCTGAGTAGGTGCTAAAGTTCTTGAGTTTCTGTGAAGAAGTTCAAAATATGAGGAGCCCAAGCTATAACCAGACATCTGGTCTACCTTTCCTCCTCACCACACAGAATAAAGAGGAAGCAGTGGCAGTACAAGGTTTACAGTCTTCCAAGAGAGATTTAGAATATGGAAAGAAAAGCATATTTCAGTTTCTGAACTACAAGTGTTAGTCAGCTTTCCATTACTGTGACAAAACACAAGAGAAATCAATTTTCAAGAAGGAAAAATATATTTTGGCCCACATATTTAGAAGTTCCAGTCCACAGCCAGTTAGTCTTGTTTCTGGCCTATGGTGAAGAGCAACCACTCACCTCATGGCAGCCAGGACACAAAGAAGGAGATAGGAAGAGTTTAGATTTCCAATATGTCCTCCAGGACATAGCCCCACTGGGCTGACTCCTTCTGATAGTCCCTCTTCCTATAGTTCTTCCACTTCACAGTGGCATCATAGGTTGGCAATCCAGCCTTTAGAACACAGGCCTTTAAAATTAAAGTTTCAAAATAGACCAGGACTTTCGCCTCATCATTGAAAATTGCTGCTTTATCAAACATCT
This sequence comes from Petromus typicus, assembly GCA_004026965.1. NCBI lineage: Eukaryota > Metazoa > Chordata > Mammalia > Rodentia > Petromuridae > Petromus > Petromus typicus. The sequence goes on from PVIR01046834.1 coordinate 8,890, forward strand.
CCTAGGCTATATGAGTAAGATCATTTCTCCCATGATGACTCTCATTATTTAACTTGCAAATATCATAAGCAAGAAATGGTCACCAGTATCTTGGATGCAAATCCTCAGGCCTCATCCATGGAGAGAAACTATTATCATGTTTAAATTCTGGGTAGTAAATGTCCTCCCCTCATACCTACACTTTATTTTTAACGTGGAACTTCACAGTTAATATTTTGTACAGATAGCAAAAGTTTGTTCTTGCTGTTTCTGATCAAGGCATCTCCCATTCTGGTCACAGGTAATGTAGCCTGAGTTCTTTTTCTGAAAAAAAGAGACTTTGTATTCTTACTGTTACAACTAACAGAAGTCAAGAAGTAATGCCACAAATTTTAAATTCCTGTACACTTACCTTTTACTTCTTTAAAAAGTAAAATCAACATTTTTTTAAATAATCATTATTGGTACATTAAATATACACATCATGATTGCACTCCATAATGGGGATTTGTACCACTATAAGACACAACTTAATTCTCATTTTTTCCCATAGCCCTACCCACCCTACCACCCCCCCATATATATAAAATTTGTTTCCTTACTTTTTTGTTACAATCTCAACATTGTCCCCTTTCACCCTATTTTACATTGAGCATTTCTATTTCACAATATATAACATACAATGCTAGGACTCATTTACATCTTCATTTCCTCATACCAGAGAAAAGATGAGATATGTATCTATCTGTGACCTATTTATTTAACTTATGAGGATATCCTCAAGGTATGTCCATTTAAGTAGAAATGATTCAAACTTATCATTTTTTATGGCAGAGTAGTACTCCATTCTGTAGAAGAACCACAGCTTTTTTATCCAGTCTCCAGCTGATGGACATTTGGGTTGTTTCCAAGATGTAGCAATCACAAACTGGGCTGCTATGAACATGGGTGCACATATGTCACTGTGATATGAGTCTTTTAATTCTTTTGTGTATATACCTAGCAGGGCAATGACCGGGTCAAATGGGACCATCAATCCTAGCTTTTTGAGGATTCTCCAAACTGATCTCCACAGGGGTTGTACGAGTCTACAGTCCCACCAACAGTGGAGAAGGGTTCCTTCTTCTCCGCAGCCTCGCCAACATTTGCCATTGGCTGATTCTGAAATGGCAGCCATTCTATGTGGAGTGAGATGAAATCTCAATGTTGTTTT